>JADZMA010000242.1:0-39850 GCA_020796225.1 Arion vulgaris
TGCTTAATGTTGATAGAAAATGATAGTATAAAGTTTCAAGACGTTAATGTATGTATAGAGAAAAATAGTGTGGTATTCATTTTTAGATCAGTTTTTCCCAAACTGGGTCTGAGAGGTATTTTCATTGTTAAGCGCTTGAAGAAATTTAGATTTTTAATTTAAAAAAGAACAAAAATTTAAAAAACATGTATAAACACAGGATAAACTTTTCCCCTGGAAGATCAAATGCCCAGGATCAGACGGAGTCAAAATTTAACGGAGCCCTGAAAATTTTAAAGCCCCAAGGGGAAAAATTGTAGTATTTACTGTTGGGGGTGTGTAAAATTCCTTCGCTAGAATTTTTTAAATCCGAAACATTTGGGGACCCCGCAAAAAATATATTTACGGAGGTTCCCGCGGTTTAGAACCGCTTTCCCAGATTGAAGCATCTGAAAAAAAAGGGAAATGTATTGGGGAATGTATATAACAGGGCTGGGTTTTTTTATCAACGTTTGATTCAAATTTCCCCCACATCGTTTTACAAGCCCCCTCAACTGATAATGGTTTTTTGTGACAAAAATTAGAATTTTCCCAGAGCTTATGTTTATATTTGATAAAAAAAGTGTCATCAGATGGGCTAAAAGAACTAAGCCATTAAAAGGGACGAGGCTTTCACATATGCCCCAATTTTCTCTTTTCCCTGCGGGAATAAATGTCTTTTTGATATTTTGTTTTATTCTTTTTTTCCCCCAAAAAAATTTAAAATTTTAAAAATTATTTTGATGCGTTGATGATGGATCATCATATTTTTTCGATGGTAACCCGTGTGCTCAGATTTTTTCTTACGAAAGATTCACGGCTTTTAAACTCTATAGCGGATCCCCGATGATTCCGTTAAAAAAGATATTTTTTGAATTTTTGTAACCCTTTTTAATGAATTTTTCCCCCTGCAGATGTTTTCCAGTTTTTCTTCCGTTTTGGGAACCCAAAATGTTTTTTAACGTTTTTGAACACGGACCGCTTTTTATCGTCGTCTCCGATATTTGGAACGTCTCACCCCCCAAAGATCAGGAATCCTTGAAAAAATCGTCTGGCTCCCACTAGGAACAAATACTTTTGAAACGAGATGAAATCCCAGAACTTAACATTTGACGAAGAAGACATATAAAACCACATTTGTCTTATCTAAAAGGGATGTTTAAGTTTGTATAAATTTTGAATGTTATGTTAAAAGGAGATTTATTGACAAAAAACCCCACGAAAAAAAGAAAAAAAAGAATAATTACATGGCGAAAAAAAATTTAGAGAAACGTAGGGAAAAGTAATGGATACGGGAAAGAAAATAGGAATGATAAAAATAAAAAAAAAAAAAACAAAAGAATGGATGAAAAAATTATAAGTACAGAGGAAAACGGGAAAAAAAATGGAAAAAATATTAGAGTTTTTGGAAAATCGTCTCAGTTTTCTATTCTAACACGACAATTTTCCCATCAGGGAATAAGGGAACATTATGAAAGCGGAATTGAACTGTCTCAAAAAAAGATTTTTCCCTAGCTTTTGTTCGTTTTGTCAAAATCTGCCCCTTAGGGAAAATTACTTGTTGTTTTTTATTATTTTTGAGTTTCCAGAGGATTTCTTTGGAAAACACAAAAAAAAATCCATAAAAATTTGACAGTTATTGTTTCCTTCAGGGAGGGGGTTTTTTTAAATAATAAACAGAATAGAAAATGAAAGAAGGAAGAGATAGAGGGGGAAAGAGAGAGAAAGAACAAAGATTGAAACCAGCTTCAGGATAACATTTTTTTTAAAAGGGTCTATAGACAAAGAATTGACCACCTGGTTTACCTTGTCTGTCTATATACAAAAAGGGGCCCCACCTGTCAGTATTACAAAGCACGAACTCTGGTCGGAAATTTTTTGTGGATCTCTGAAAAGATCTGGGAACACAACGGCGTTCTGGATTGAAAATCTTCGGAACGGGGTGTTGGTTTAACCCTTAGTAATAGAGACCCAGGAAAAAATTATAATCTAAGTAGTTTAAATTTTTTTGGAGCCATCAGGATTTTGTCCGAGATAACTGATTAGTGTGGTAAAATCTTTCCCCAGCCCTATCAAGACGGACTTCGATTTCCCTGTTCATGTTGACTCGTAAAAGAAACCATTACAGTTCAACCAAGAACGGATGAAATCCCTGCCACGTCAAAACTCATTAAAAATTTAAAAAATATTACACTTGACAAAAAATGTTTTTTTCTTCAAAATTTCATGGGGGTCCAAACCTGAAAATTTTTTACCTTTGGTTCTTCCTGTTAAAGAAAGGTCGGGTGAACATGTTAATTATCGAAATGCAATGATGAATTTTCTCCCCTTCTATTTTCTATTTTTGCTTTGGGGGTTCAAAGTTTAGAATGAAAAAAAGGGTTTAAGTAATTTCCCGGGGCATCGAGTTTGGTTTTCCATTTTCTGATGTTTTGCTCTTCCCCCATTGATGGACTCTTTTGGGTTTAACCTATTTTACAAAACAACCAGCATGTTTTTTATAAAAAAGGGATTCCCAGAAAGAGGAAACGGATGGGGGCGGGGAACAATGGATGGGGTCCTGCAGAGGTCTAAGTTTAAAAAAAGTTGTATTTTTGTGCCAGGGGGGCAGGTTAAAAATGGGCGCGCCGATAGGCTTCAAAAATGACTCTGTAAAAACGGGTAAATGGACCAGGCTGATTTATAAAATCCCAAAGGGAGAGGACGGACAATTTCAAAGAGTGATGAATCCAAACTACTAACCAAAATTTCCCAAATCAAACGTGGTGTACGAAAGACACCTCTGGTGAATGAAAAAAGAAACCCGCAAAGCCAAAGTCGTTGTCGCCAAACCCGAGAGACATACTGAGGGGGGGTCGACACTTATGGACATTTGGGTTTCCGGCGTGTTTTGACGAAACTAAACTAAAATATTTTTTGTAAAGATTGCATTTGGTGCCCTTTATGATGCTGTTCATGGTGCCCCTTAGGTTTTTTTTGTTCCTTTTTTTGCTCTACCTGGGTTCTTACCAAGTTCTAATAGTCTCTTTGAAATCCTATCTCTCATTGCATCCCATTATATTAGACATTTCATATACGTTTTTTAAATTTCGTTTTATTATCGCAAATGTCCCAAATTTCAGCAATGGAAACCAAAAAAAAGATTTATTTTTATCAGGGTGTTTGTAATTTGTAAAACGTCACAGATAAACTAGTTCCATCATCCCAAAAAAACTTGGAAGACCCAAAACAGGAAAAAATTCTGCAAGATTGTTATCTGCGAATCAACTGCGGGAAAGAACACGGCCCCCAGAGACAGACATCCCTGGGAGGAAGCCTTGATGAAATAACAAACACAACAACACCCTCCAGGAAACCCGGGCCTTTTTGTAGACATTGAAATCAGCAAACGGGAAAAAAAAGTGAAGAAGGGTTCTTGTACATATGTTTCCCCTTTCAATGAGGTTTTAAAACTTCATAACATCACTTATTTGATTTTTTCTTTGCTAACGTTAGTGAGATATTACATATTGTAAATCGGAAGGGGGCATACGGGAAAAGAAGGAGGGAAGACCAAAGGGGAAGATGGATTCAGGATTAAAGTGGTTTGAAATGACGGCTGGAAAGGGGAAATCAGGCCAGGAAAGAAATTCCGGGGACTGTTGGGGGGGGCAAAATTCTGTGGACAAGCCCAGTGATGATGATTTAAAAGGGGAGGGCGCAATAGACTGTGCAGTGAAGAGATGGTATGTTACAATGAATAACCACTGTGTTTAAATCTATTGTTATACACTTTTCAACATAAGACTGAAAAAATGAAAGTCTTCCCGTTTAAATATATCAATTGATGATGTTTTTTCAAAAGGTTTTCGATATACAAATTATCTGTCCCCGATTTTTCCAGATTCTCTTCTTGAACAAAATTGTTTGGAAAAAGTTTTATCAGTTTTTCTTCAATTTTCGTTCAAGATAAAATTTAAAAAACGGTTCTTTTTTTCCCGATACTAGTAAAAACCCGTTCTTCAAAAGAATTTAAAATTTTCCAGGTACGTGTAACTTGAACAATAGGTCTTATTTTTGTTTTCATTCCAAAAAAAACTTTGGGGGAAACCATTTTTAAGTGTGATTTATTCTGTTTGTATTAATATTTGATTGATGGTTAAAACCCGGTGCCCCAAAGCGTGATTACATTAGTTCAAACCATTTTTTTTTTTACCCTGCATATGAGGTTTGGAAATTGGAAAAAGTAAAACCGGCCAGTAGTTCAAACATTGTTTTTTTTTTTGAAAAATAAAATCGTGGATTCCAAAGGACAAAACCATCAACCACAGTAAATGGTCGTTGATTTTCTGGGCACCACTTACGTTCAGTATTTTCCATTTTTTCTGAACGGTGGGGTCTTTTTACCTTCTGTAAAATCCCAGGGGCAAAATCTGTTCAAACTGCCCACCGTGGTTTGAAAAGTCCTTGGGCGGTCAAGCTCACTCACGAGCCAGACGCTCATTTCTTTTGGGAAAGTTTGTAATTAAGATCATTTTATGAAAAAAAATAATGTAGTCGGTTTATACTTTTTTTCAGTGCGGAAGTGGAAGTACCCCAAGCAAAATTTAAGATTTTTGCTCCCAAGGGAAAAACCCCAAAAAAAAAAACAGAAAACATCTATCAATTTTCCTTTTATATATTTTAAATATATATTTTTATAAATTTTTATTTAGACATAATAACCATATCATTCTGAAAAAAGAACCATGCAGAATTAACGTATTTCAAAACTTTTTTTTTCCCCCGGGCAACTTAAAAAAACAAATGAAACAAAACATTTAATTCACCTTTTTATTTTGTTGTCAACAAAATTTCTGATCCCCAAAAAATATCGGGGTATATGTTTGCGTTTTTGTCTCTTGTTGTATACATAAAAATCCCACCCTGAATTAAAAAGCTGATAGAGATAAAGCGCGATAGTCTTCACGTGGGAGAAAACAGACTAGGGTTTCCTGCATATATTGGTCTTGAAACTCAAAGGGAAAAGGGCACCTTCTTTTCTATGAAATTTAGGTTTAGGCACAATGAACCCGCCCTTGATTTTCAAGTAATAAATGCTCTTGACTTTAAGACTGGGATGCCTTTACTTTTAATTGGGTATCTCTGACTTTCAAGTACGGGGATGCTCTTGTTTCAAGTACCGGGTATGCTCTTGATTTTCAAGATGTTTTTTACTTTCGCTTGACCCTTTGCTTTCAATATGGGATCCTTTTAAAGAAAGGTCCCCTTTTGCTTTTAATGAACCTTTTTTTAACTTTCCACAAATAATTTTTTTGTTATAGCAAAAACGACTTTGTTCTAAATAAAAGTGTTCTTGATTTAAAAAAACCCCTGACTTTTTTCCCAAATAAAGAATTTGTTCTTGACTCTAACAAATAACTTGACTTTGTTTAAAAAGTACTTTTTTACATCTAACAAAGAAACTTGTTTGCTTTAAAAAAAGAACTTGTTTTTGACGTCTAACAAAAAATTTTAAATTTGTTCCAATAAAGAACTTGTTCTTGATTTCCAAAAGAAAAGGATTTTCCTAGAAAAAAATTGTTCTTCTAGCAAAATTTTTCTCACAAAATAACTTTTACGACTTTTAACGCTAAAAAATTGTTTGATTTTTAATACGTAATCTGGTCTTATTTTCCAAAAATAACTATCTCGCCTAAACAAAGATGCGGTTTTTAAAAAAAATGCAGTACTTGACTTTAAACTAATAAACCCTGACTTTGCTTTGACGGGAAATGATATTAATTTTAAAAGAAGCCAGAACGGGAATTAAAAAGGGAAAATTTTTTTATTAATAGATATACTGTTTTATCTCAAATAAACCCTAGCTGGGACAGACACTTTTAATTAGTTCAATCATTGTTAAAATATACCAGATATCTGGCTGTTTACTGTTGTCTTTTTTTTACCTGGTTTGGCGTAGACATGTTTGTTTGGCCCTTTATTTATTTTTGCGTGGGGTTTTGCTTTTTTTATAATCAGTGCCCCTTGCAAAGGCGAGCCTTAACCCGACGTCAAGGTGTTTTTTGACCCCCAAAAAGGGGTCGGTTTTAAAGTAAAATCATTTTCCCTTTTTTCTTATTGACAGTTTTGGAGAATTTTCTTTTTCCCCCAAAATGGTCAGCGCAGCGGGCTATAATTCGTTTGGGATTCCTCTGTTTTTTTTTAATTTATATTTGAATGTTGTTGTATTTTTTATTTAACAACAAAAACAAATTCATATTCATAAGAATTTAAAAAAAGTAAAAAAAAATAGACAATTTAGTTATTAAAATTTAAAAAAAACGTTAATTCATTTTTTTACACAGGATGAAACTCAAAAACTTTAAAATGTTTTTTTTTTCCGTATTTTTTTCCCCTTCGCGTATTTACTTTTTTTTTTTTTCATTTTTTTCCATAATGTCTCTGAGAATAGAAGTTTTTTCGATTACACCCCAAATCGGGCCATGCCCCCGGCGGGCGTCATATTTTCCCCACAACTCTCTTTTTGGGGGTGTAATCAGTTCGACTGTTTTTTTGCCCCAACATGATGTGGGCCATCCACATCTTCCCTCTTCCGACTTCCTTCCCTGAATTTTCCCTTTGTAAAATGTTCAAAACCCTTCTCTCATTATATGGAAGAACCTTGATTTGGTTTTTATTTTTTTGATAATGTTTCGGTTTTCCCCTTTTGATTTGTTTTTAGCGTTCTATGAATAAAAAGTAAAAGGGAATGAGACACATTTTAAAGAAGAGAACAGAATATTTTTTTTTTTTCTTTTTTTTTGTCGTCACACGTGGGGCTGCCCCGGTTAGGATTTCCCCTTTTTTCTTTCATTGTTCTGTGGATTGGGTGATATTTTTTTTCTTTCTGCAAATTCTGAGCCATAACCATTTTCGTCATCTTCCTTCCATGTTCTGTTTTTTAAAGGGCTCTGAAAGAAAAGGTTGCCATGTTAAGTGGCCATTCATTTCATTTTGTTTAAACAATTGAAAGGGGTTCTGTCCCAACTTTATTTATTATGCTGATGTTGGTGACTCTGCCTAATCTGGTGAGGGATTATTTTTGGGTGCATTTCAATGGTTTTTTTTCCGCGCTACTTTGCCTTGTCCATGTTTCCCTGAAAACACAAAGTACAAAAAAATGCGCTATCATCTTTGTTTAGCGTCTGTGAAATTTGTGTGTCCCTTTGAAAAAGGGGGCTAGATGGAGTTACAGATTTTCTTTGCCCTACCATATCTTTCCCCCCAATCTTCCATCTTCGGGAATATCCCTAATCTGAATGAATATTTTAAAGATTTTTTAAAAAAATTCGAGACGGGAAAAGTATTTCAGATCCAATAAAAAAAATTTACAGATCAGTAAATTTGACTTGAATACCATCCATCCCCTTTTTTTTAGTCAGCGAACCCTTAGTTTAAAAAGAATGTCCTTATTTCTTCGTTCTTGGTCGCCCTTTTGGGTTAGTGGGGTTTAAATTTTTTCGTTGTTGTATACTTTTTTTTTTTCTGGGGTTTTTGAATTTTCCCGTTTACTGTACAGTTTGTGGTTTTCCATTGATTTTAAACCCATAGTTTCCCCAAACGTTTCGGTCCCCGCCCATTTTACCAACATAAACCCTTTTAAGCCCCCCCCAACCTCCACTTTTAAACTTTTCCAACGCCCTCCCAATATAATACTCATTTTTTTTTGACATGAAAATTGATATTTTTTTGCAATATGGTCAATTTTTTAAAATGATTATATTTTGAAATAAAAAATTATGAAAATATGAACGTGTAAGAAGGATATAAATGATTCAAATGCAAATTAAATTTTTTAAATATTCGAAAATCACAAAAAAATTTTTTTAAAAATTTTATTTTTTTTTCTTTTAAAACCCCCCCTTCTCTAAAACCCCCCCAAATTCTTCTAAAACCCCCCCCTCCCGAACACTTCAGCCCCCACGGGGGTTTACACCCCTTTTGAAACGTGCTTGAACAACGGGAAATTTAAAAAGAAGGATGGAGATAGAAAACCGGAAAACATTTCAAAATGCAGAAAAAGGAGACAAAATATTAACAAAATTATATTAATCAGCCCAAAACATTACATTCCATTAAACGGAGGTGGAATGCGGAATCCAAAAAAACCCTTTGGGGTTTGAAAGGGAATTTCGGGAAAGGAGGGGTAGGGTAGACAATGAGAGACATGGAGACGAATTTAAAAAGGAAAAAAAAAAGGGAGGACCTGAATAAGCTGGGTGTTGAAGACATACCGGGTTTGGGAGAAAATTTTCCCTTGATCCTTTGTTCGGGGAATTTCGAGAAAAAGAAGAAGAAAAAACCCTGAGAAAATATTTATTTTTAAACAAAGATATTTTTTCTTTATATTTAAAAAATATGTTCCCTCTTTTAATTTGGGACATAGACTTTTGTTTTTAACTGTGTTAAAATTTCATTCTTTAAAAACTTTGTGTTGAAATACCCAAGGGCCCCATTGTTATTAAAAAAAATAAATGAAAATCCTTTCAGTTTCAAACACAGATTTAAAATTATATGGATTGAATAATCAGGGATATAATAATTAAATTTTTGATTTTAAAAATTTTGTTTTAATTATTAATTACTTCTCAAAACAAGTTCATCAGTTAAAATTTCTGACAAAAAACACTTTCAAAAGTGTACAAAGGGGACATTTTCACATATTTTTGCAGTAGTTTCTTCCTTCAGATCCATTGAATTTGACCCAATTCAATTTTTTTCCCCTTTAGATAAACCCTCACACCCCCCATTTTTTGTCCCCTTTTTATCTCATTTATATGCGGCCCACTGCAAACAATTTTCCCACCTCCCCATTATTCAGATTTTATCGACTATTATTAAATTACTTTTTCACCACAGGCATCCTTTCCCTTTTTTACTACCCCGTTATTTTTTTTTATTTCCCTCCCTTTCCCCTTTATTCCCCCCCAACCGCCCTCTATTTCCCCCTCCCTTTCCCCTTTATTATTCCACCCCACCTTCCTCATTTTCCCACCCCTTCCTCTTTATTCACCACTTTTCTATTATTCCACTCCCTTTCCCCTCTTTATTCCAAACTGTCTTATATTTTCCACCCCTCCTCCTTTATTCCACCCACCTTTCTATTTTTCCCCACTCTAAGTTTTTATTTTCCACACTAACTGTCTTATTTTTTCCACTAATTTTCCTCTTTGTTCCTTAACTCTTTATTTTTCCCACAAAATTTTTATATTATTCCACAATTTTCCTCTATTTTTTCCTCTAACTCTTCTTTTTTCCCCCTAACTTTTTTTTTTCTCTTTGTCTTCTTTATTCCACACTAATTTCTCTATTTTTTCCCCTTTTAATTTCTATTATTCCTCCCTTTCCCCTTTTTTATTCCACAATCTTTTTCCCCAAAATCCCTTTCCCTCTATTTTTTCCCACCAACTATCCCTTTATTCCCCCTACCTGCCCTCTATTATTCCACACTAATTCCCTCTTTTTTTCCCACACTATCAGCCCCCATTATTCCACACTACCTTCCCTCTTTATTCCCCTCCCTTTCATTTTCCCCCTTTTTATTTTCTATATTCCCTCATTTTTCCCCTCCTTCCCTATTATTCCATTATTCCCTCTTTTTCCCCATACCCCCCTTATTTTCCCCCTATAACGTCGTTAAATAGGATGTAAAACAATACTACTTTGTTGTTTTATCAAGGTAAAATGGCCCTTAGGGCAAAAAAAAGGAAAAGAAAAATCCCTTGACCTCCCCGACATGTCTAAGGTAACGTGGGCCTGGGAAGCTACCTAGTAAAAAAAAAGCATTCAAAATGGATGCTGGCCTACTTGAGGCGTATTCGGCCTAAAATGCTCTTGGTTCAGACCTACAAACAACAGGGGGTTTTAAAAATAATCGATTGGGTGCAGAAGATAAAAGAACAACAATAACATTTCCCATAAAATCTTGATGTTAGATATTTTGCTATCCACTTTGTTTTACGTATTTTTTTTTGAATAGATAAGTGTTTTAAAATTCATCTCGTTCATCGTAACACCCTTCCCTTGGGTAATTCCCTGTCGCTGTTCTGAAATGCAAAGACTCTCAATACCCAAAGTTCTCATTGTCCAAGTGATGTTTTTGAAATCAACTTTTATTCCCCCAAACATCCCCTCCCTGTTTGTCTTTCTTTATCTCCCTTTTCCATCAGAAAATTAATTATCCCTGATTTTGTTTCCACAAAATGAGAATTACATTTTGACTTGTTCTACTTTTACAAACTTTTTCTCTCTCGCGATCCCGACGACTGTGAACCAACTTTTTTCATGAATTTTTCCGTGGTTTTAAGGGGGTTCCCCCACTTCCTAAAACCCGGGTTTTGGCCGGTTTCCTTCTTATATCTGCATCCGCAATCCCAGAACGTGTTTTTCCGTCAATTTCCCCCTTTTATGGGCACAGGCTGGTTGTTATTTTGAATTTGTTGTAATTGGGCGCGGAGCTTGTTGTGGGGGTACAGGGAAACAATTGCTTTATGCGACTTTTCTTTATTTTCTTTTTTATTTCCTGTGGAAAAATTTTACATTTTAAAGTTGTTGTATGTAAAAAGGTTCCCGACACCTGTGAGAATAAACAAATCATATCATCTCGCCCTATAACACCGGGAGGCCCGGTCGCAGAGCTCGGAAAAATCGAACCGTGGTTGAAAAATCACATATCCTGCAACATCAAAATAACAACCAGATGCAACCAAACCCGGTCGTACAGAAAATGGGAAATCACCCCGATTTCAGAACACAAGTGAATTGGGCAGGCAAAAAGGGCGTCAATATCTGATTATTGGATATGTACAAAATTAACCATTGAGATCTGTTTGGGACTTTAATGATTCTAGAACATCGGGGCGAAGTCGCACCGTCGTAAACCGAAAGTCGTAAAATTTAAATTCAACACAGTTACAAATGATAAAAAATTTTTATACCAAAAATTCAATGTAAAAAAAAAAGGGGGAAAATCAAACAAAATTTTCCTTTTGCCCCCATTTATTTTTAATATTAAAAAAAGGGGTGAAAAATATCCATCATCATCCCGTCTTAAGTGCGGAGTTTTAACGTTTAAATCCCTTTGGGGATTGATGGGAAAGGCGACGTCGTTTTAAAATTTTAATAAAATTTAATAATAACAATAATGAACTTTTAAAGGGAAAAATTTTTTAAAAAAAAAATATCAGTTAAACAATCTTATTAGTTTTTTTTTAAAAAATATTGTGCTTAGAAAAACTGATTCAACTTGTTAGAACACATTTTTTTTTGAAATCGATTAACATTAAAATCGGAGAATAAAAATTCTCCAGGGGGTTTTCCCATGGGGACACGGCGCCCGGGGCCCCCTTTTAAGCCTTTTGGGGTATAAAATACCCGGAATCTTCCCATCAAATTTATTCACTATCATTTCCCATGTAACACTTTCCCGAGCCCTGAAGTTATCCTAGTTTCATCTTCATTCCTATCTTTTACCCTTGTTGGGGTTTTCAACATACATTTCGTAATTAAAAACAAATATTATTTTCTTTTTTGTTAATAAAAAATTTTTTTTTAAATTTAAATATGTTTGCGTAAAAGGGGGCAAAGCGGAATATAATAGACGTAATAGGTGATAGACGGAATAGCGAATAGACTAAAGCGTAAAGACAAATTAAACGAATGGTAAAGACGGGTAGCGTAAAGACGGAAAGCGTAATGCGAAAAGCGAAAGCGGAAAGGGAAAGAGGGGAAAAGCATAATGGGGGAATAGCGAAAAACGGAAAAGCGTGAAGGAATGGTAATAGAGAAAGCGTAATGCGGAATAGGTAAAGACGTAATAGCGTAAAAGACGGGAAAGGGAAAGAATAGCGAAAAGCGGGGCAGCGAATGGGCGAATGGCAATGCGGGAAAAGGTAATGAAATAGCGTAAAGACGGAAAAGGGGTAAAGCGGGAAAAAATGCGGGAAAAACATAATAGGCCGAATAGCGAATAGACGGAATAGCGTGAAGGGAAAAAGCGTAAAGACGGAATAGCGTAAAAATAAAAAGTTTGCTTTATTTAAAAAAAACAAATGGATTTATGCAACCATTTCTTCAATGAGGGAAAAAGACTGAGTCCCCAAATTCCGACTTGTTTATAAAAAAAAACAAATTTTACAAACGTCGAATCTATCAGTCAGATGTGGTTAAAGTTTTTAAAAAAAACAATTTTCTAAACATTTTTTGCAAAGGGAAAATTGTGAATCTAAAATGAAATATATAATTAAATTAGTTTTTTAAAAATTGTTTCATTGTCCCGGTTTCCCATGCGGAAAAATCAAGAACTACAACCAAAGGGATGAATGTTCCTGTCCAAAAGAATTAGTCATCTCCCAAATGTTGAAAAACGAACTTGCAGGCAAAATGAAAAAATGCATGTTCTAGTCTGATCCTATTCTTTCTTTTTTTTCAACGCCCTATCGACCCTTGTTAAAACTTTTTGATTTGTTTTAATCTGAGCCTATGAGCGATTGTGGTTGTGCCAGTTATGCGCCCCAAATGGCCAGCATTTGATTTATGCGATCTTTTTTACTAATGCTTCCAGACCTACATCAGTCAACTCTTGAAGGGGGTCGCAGTGGGCATTCTTGCTCTTCTTGCTCCCCACCTCGGGGGGTCTAAATGAACCAAATTCCGACCGGCAAAAACGTTTTCTCTTCGCCATACCCCTTAAAGTAAGATACATTTCTGGAAAACAACGGACATTATTTTCCTACCAAAGTTCACAACAGAATGATTTTTTATTTTTTTTTCTACATTTTTTTAATTTTTTAAAAATTCAGTTGAACCGGATGAAAAAAGTTAATTTAATAAAACTTCTAATATTCACCTGAACACCTGCCCTCCTTGAATCTCTGATTCATATTTAAATCTAAATTTAGATAAAGGGTTTTTTTTTTGTATAAGGAAAAAAAATCAAATTTTTATTCTTTTTGGATTTTTTGGGGAAATTTATTTTTGTAAAAAAAAACATTTTAAAAAAAATAATACTAATAATAATAAAAAAAATAAAAAGCAGAAAAAATTTCAAACTTTTGCTAATCAAACAAAACAAAAACTGGATGGGTTTCAAAATTCATAATGCCGACCCTTTTAAAACAGTTTCTCTGTTTTGGGGACCCCCCAAAATAAAATTATTTTCATTTACTTCAAACTGTAATTTTCATGTTTGAGTCGAATGTGAATAACTGAAAAGGTTTATTTTCATTTTACAAAATTTAACATAATTAAAGAAAATTTAGTCAAAAACAATATGTAAATTTTATATTGGGAAAAATTTATTTCAATTGGTAATATGTGTTTTTTCCATGGACTTAGGCGACCCTGTGAAATGGTCGTTTTGACCAAAAGGGTTGGGGAACCAGTTGAACTCTGATCAGGGGTAGTTTTCCCCCTCGGGTTTCCCCGTGGCCCCACCACCCCAACAGAATACCAATCCACAAAGTTTGCGGGCCTCGGGTTTTCAATAACAACTTAGGAACCTTTAAAAAAAATGTACAGGGGAAAGGGGTCCGTTCGAACTCCGCCCCGGGGCCTTTGGCTCCGGGGTTTGAGAATAAGGGTTTTTCGACCTGGATGTGTGAGGCGACTGAGATGGGGCGGGGAACTACCCCAGTAAAAAAAACGTCACAAAAACGATGTGCTGGCTTTTTGGCCCTAATTTTCAGAAAACCGTCCTCTTGGGCTGATCACATACAAAATACAAATAGTGTTAAAAAGTTGAGATGAAGGTTTAAAGAAGAGGAAGAAAATGCCCTTCAGAACCAAAGAAATCTTGACCACTTAGCCACGAACCCTTTTGATAAGACAATGTTCCGGGGGAAACCATTTTTTGGTTCAAATTTGGAAGGGGATAAATATTATGTTATAACTATTTCAATATAAGACAAGAATGTGCAAAAATTTTAGAGTGGCGAAAAATGTACAAAAAGTATGTAGTTTTAACGTAAAACAAATATAGTTTTACAACGTAAACTAACATATGTTTTTTTATAAAAAAAATATATTTTACAATATAAACTAAATGTTTTTCAACTAAAACAAATATATTTTTTAACGTATAAACTAAATATAGTTTTTAAATAAAACTAAAAACTGACGCTTCGAAGAAAATACATTTTCAAGAAAAGGGTACCTACGGGGAAAAAATGACTCCCATAAAGAGAAAAACATAAGACAAACAATAGTTGGGACATATTTTTAGACCTTTAAACTTTATACATTTGGGATTTTGGAATTTTAAAATTTTTTTTACTTTAGACTTTAGACAGAGTCCCATCAGCAAGTCTGTGTTGAGAAAAAGAAATAATACATTGTGAATATAATTAATGTATTGCACAGAGGGTGTTCCCTCAGGATGTAAGTTGCCCAAAAACAACTTTCTAAGATCTAATAGCCAAAAAATTTTCAGGAACTTTAATTTTTAAACTTTCCCCTGAACTTTTGCAGTGGCCCCCTGCTCAGAAAAAAATTATAGAAACATATTTAATACATGAAAATGTCACCCCATATTTCAATCACTGCAACCAACAAAATACTATATCTAAAAAATATACCCATATACACACACATTAATATAAATTTTTAAATTTAAATTTTTTACAGGACTTTGGGAATCAACCCCATTTTTTAACATTGTGGATTTTTTGGGCATTATTACGTTCAGGTTTGCATTGATTTCGAACGGTTGTATTTTGTAAATATTCCCCAAAAACAATTTACCAAAACTATCCCAGCGGATTCAACTCAGAACTTTGGGGGTTAAATAAAAGCACTTCCAAACGCCCCCCTATTCACGATACAAACAGGAAATTCAAAAAATTCCCAAAATTTTCCAACACGCTCGCTCACTTAAAAGTCATGAGCATCCCCGAGAATAAAACGACATCCCCGGAAACGCACACCCACGACATACCACGAGATATAAACGGATACAAAAGAGCGTGGCGTCGTCGTTAGCCAGTGGTCCCGGGTCTCACCAAACAAAATTTTAAACGTTTCATCATTTGGCCTTTGTCGCAGGAGAAAAAGGGGTGTTGTTCTGTTTGTTCTGGTAAACCCAAAACATTTTTTGGCCTTGGCCCCTATTCTGGGGGGTTTTCCCTCCCAATTGCTGAAAAAACAAGATGACCGATACAGGGGATGTTCTCCCCTGTCTCTTTTTTCTCCCTGTGATGTTGTTTTTTTTCTTTTTTTTACCCCCCCTCACGCCGCCACCCGCCTGTTTTTGGGCCCACCCGCTCCCAGCCAGTGTTCTTTGTTTGGGGGAAAGTTGTCCGCTTGCGGGTGCAATAAAGGTAATAATGGGCGCTCTGCTGTCTACCAGATCGGTTGAATATATAATGTTCTTTGGGGATTCTTCATCACTAATACGCAGTCCCAATTTTCTGAGACGTCCGACTCGAAAGGGACATCGAACCCCGCACGTTCAGGACTTTTATTTGGGGATGGTCTTTCCATCATGGTTTTTGCCGAGACAGCCATTTAAAGGGGCGAGGATGTTTTTGTCAGCTTTGGGGGCCCTGTCCATACCATCAGCAAGGCAGAAAAAATTTTTTACTTGTTTTGTGTTTTTGTGAATGCCCTGTTTTCCCCTACACCTTTTGATAATTTCATAGAGTGGGGGCCCTTTCCCCAAATCGACTCAAACATCATCAGGAAAGGTTGCTGGGGACGACCCAAGGGGTATGAAAAGGTGACTCTTCGGGCGGACCCCTGTTGATGATGGGGCCTCTTTCCCTGGAAATTATATTTGTTTCTTCAGGCTGATTAAACCGTTCATTTTGTGCCCAAAAACTGCCCATGGGTGGTAGCCCTTCTTCTGTGTGTGATTTTAAAGCCATCTTGGGAAAAACAAAAAGTTCCTGAGGGTCCCCCCAAACAAAATATAACGTGTATTAATTTTTTATCAAAAAAAATTTTAAAAACCCCAAAAAACTGTTTTTTTTCAAAAATTTTTGTCTGCCCCCAAACAAAAGCGATCACGAGCCCCCCTCCTTTGAGCATACCCCGAATAAAAAGAAAACACACATATACACGACTATCCAAGAAAGAACATTATCACACACACGAGCATCCCCGAGCAGAGGGGGTCGTCATTGGGGCCAATGAGACCGGGCCCCCAAAACATAATGTTTTGTGTTTTAAATTTTTTTAAAAATTAATATAAAACCAAACCCCAAAACCATGATTTTCAAAAATTTTTGTTTTTCCCCCAAAAAAAATGATCACAAAACCCCCTGCACACGAGCATACACGACATAAAAATGCATATGAATGCATTTCGATTCAGATTAATTTATTTGCTAGCCCTAATAACCAAATGGATCCTTGGCAAGTTTTGCCCGAAAAAAAAATTTTTTTGAGAGGCTCACAGACTGTGAAATGGAAAAATTTAACATTCAACTCTGTTAGACTAATCCAACCCCCGAAATAAAGCCTTTCAAACTGGTTTTTTCCCATGATGAGTCTAAGTTTTTTTTTAATTCCCCAAAACCCCAATCATGAATGAAAAAACAAAACTAATAATTGCAACACAAAAGAATATCAAACAGAAGAAGAAGGGGAATAAAGAAAGGAAAAATTTATTTTTTTTTATCTGTTTTTAACCCTTACACATTTTTTTTTAAATTTTTCCATTCAATGCAAAATAAACCCTTTCCCCTTTTCATGTTTTTGAAAGTTTTAATTTTTTCCCATGTTTTTTTCGATTAAAAAGGAAAGCTTTGCTTTTTCCCATTTTACTGATTGAAAAACGTTCTTTTGTTTTTTTTCTAACAATTTTCCCTTTAATTCTTATTTCTAATATCTTATTTTCTTCACCTAGATTTATGTTCTATTTCTGTGGTTTATCTTCATGAGTTCTATGTTTATTATCTGTAGTTTTCTTCACCTAGATTTTATATTTTATTATCGGGAGTTTTTTTTCCCCTAGAGTTTATTTTCCCTTTTTATCTGAGTTTTTTTTCCCCAAGTTCAAAATTTCTAATATCTGTGGGTTTTCACCCCCAGTTAGATATGTTCTAATATCTGGAATTTTTCCCCATTTTTATTCTAGATATGTAAAAGGTTTTCTTCACTAAAGTTATATGTTCTAATTCTTTTTTTTTAAATCCATTTACATATGTTTTAATATCTGTGAGTTTTATTCCCCCAGTTACTTTGTTTTAATATCTTGATTTTATTCCCCATTACATAGTTTTTATCGTGAGTTTTATTCACCTCCATTCAAATTTTAATATCTGGAGTTTTATTCACCCCCAGTTACATATTTTTTAATATCTGTGAGTTTTATTCACCTCCAGTTACATATTTTTTTTAATATCTGTGTTTTTTCTTACCTAGGTTACGTATTTTCCCTAATATCGATTTTTTTATTCACCTAAATTACTTTTTTTAATATCTGTAGTTTTTATTCACCAGAATATTACGGGATACTAGGGGCATGTGTATACTAATGTGGTACGTGTAAGTGTTCCGGTTATACTTATTCATATAGTGGGGGCTTTTTGTTTATATTTTGGGCGTGTATGTATTAGTGGTGTGTTTGTGTGCCGTAGTTGTGTATGTAGGTGTGTATGTGTTTGAAATTTGGGATGAAATATAAAAGGGGTTTTGTGTACGATTAAATGTTTTACGTAATGCAAATGTATGTATACATTTTAAATTTATGTATTTCCATATTTTTGAATATATATGTTTTATATAATTTTAAAAAATTACATGTTATATTTTTAACATTTTGTGTTGTGTAGGTGTAGCATGTATAAGTTTTATCTTTTTTGTAACTGTGGGTTTTAAAGTTATGTCAATGTATTAAGTGGGATTTTCCCAAGAAATGAAGAAATTTGCCCTAGTTCAGATATATAAATAAAGTTATCAAACAAAAGTAAAAATTTTAAAAAAGGGCGTCAAAACAGAATCTCAAAGAAAATGCCCTTATTAGATAACGATAAGATTTCTAGATGTTGACACCCAAAATTCCTGAAGTATTCCAAATTATTCAAAAAAAAAAGAATTTTAATTTTTAAAAGACTTGAAAGTTAATAAAAAAAGAGAAAAAAGGAAAAACCAGTTTAAAAACGTTTTTTTGTTCTATCAAAAAGGAAAACATTTGAATGTGAAGTTTTTTGCATAAAAAAATTCTGCTTTTTCTGCAAAAATTAATTTAAAAACAAAAAATACATTGTTTATAAAAGATGAATATAGAAAGAAAGAAAACAAAAAGGCCTTTGGGGTTTCTTTAAATAAACTCAATAGAAAGTATTATCAAAAAAACAATGGATCCTTTTAAAAACAATATTATATAAAGTAAAAAAAGGCCCCTTTGATAGAAAAGATATTGGATTTTTTTATCAATATATTCATCATCATCAAATACTCGCCTGAACAATCTTTGCCACCCTAACGTCTTCAATTTCCCCCTTTATTTCCATTGTTCTTCCCCTCATGGTCTTAAAAACCATCTTTACCCCTGAATCCATTTTCCCCTGGGGGCCATTTTTTTTCCCCTTGATTTTTTCTTGTGGTTTTTTCCCAGCCCTTCGTGTCCTTTATTGCCCAAAATACCTTTTTCTCACCCTTTTTTGTGCATCAGCAGTTTCTTTGATTTTGTGTTCTTTCTAGATATTTTAAATTTTGTTTTTTGTCCATGACATATGGATTTTTTGTTATATTCAAAAACAAAATATTTTTCTACTCATTGCTAAATGCCCATGTTCACACCTAAAAAGCCAGGGGGAATATACATTTTTTTAGTATTCTGATTTTTTTTTCCTGTCAGTTCCATTCCATAATTATTTTCTTTTTTAAATTGTTTCTAAACTATGTTTGTTCTTTTTTCGTTACCCCTTTTTCTATTTGTTAAAATGAAAGATATTAAAACTGTTCATATTTTTTTTTTCCCCGTTAAAAAATATCTTTTGCCCTTTTTGTTTTATCAGTTGTAAATTTTTTTTTGCAACATTGAGAAAACTTTTTTTGGGGGGTTTTTTTTTGCATTTCATTATTAATTTCAAAAACCTTTTTGCAATGTTGAAGTAACACTTTTCGTCCATATTTTAGTTAAAATTTTTCCCTTTCCCTTGTTTAAAAAGACGTATTGTTTTTTTCCTATTTTCTGAAAATTTCCCTCATGTTTTTTTTCTACATTTTTTAAAAGACGGGGGGATTTTAAATATATTAATAATAAAAGATAAATAAACAGGGATATAAAAACCCGGAGGACCCATCTGGCAATGGAACGCAAATTAAAGCTCCCCCCCCCAGCTTAACGGAAAAGGTGGAAAAATTCCATCTTCCACTGGGAAAAGACAATAAAAGGTATACTTTTTTAACATTTTTAAATATAATAAATTCAAACTTTTCTTCTTTCCTTCTTTTTTTGCATTTCAGCGTCATATGGACGTGTTCTGGCACGTTCGGGACTATACCCTATGTGGTTTTTTTAAATTTCTGAACTCCATCGTTTGCCTGTGCGGTTTTTGGCGTGAACCCATTGTATGAATATCGTGTTGTTTTTAAGTATTTCTGGAAGGACGGTGTGGAGATGGAAAAATTTTCACAGGAATCATTTGATTTTTGCTTTTTAATATGACTGACACGGGTGTTTTTTTATCATGTTTTTTAAGAGTTGTCTTTGATATTATCTGCCCTTATCCCTCCGCAATTGTCTTATCAGTTGATGAAACTTTATTTTTCTGTTAGTGTTCAATTATAAAACTTGAAAAAAGTTGGAATGGGATCAAATTTGAAAGACTTTTTTTTAAAAGATTCCTTTGCTAATTGGTATGTTTGGGAAATTTTTTTTAGGTTGTTTGTTGAATATTTATAAAAATTTTGTATTGATTCCCCATCTGTTGATAACGTTTTCAAATATATAATTTCCTTTTTTTAGTTATGGTTTTGAGATGAAGTTTTGTCTTCTCTTAGAATCTTTTCGATCTATCAACATGCTTTTTTCTATTGGGAATTTTTTCATATGTTCTTAGCTGTTGCATGCTGTTGTTTTATTTGTAAATAATTTAAAGTCATCTGAGAAAGCGGGTTCCCGTTAAAAAACTTTAAATCTAATCACCCTTTTTTATTCAAATCACGAAATGATACATTATTTTTATCTGTCCATAAAGCGTCCTTTACTCTTTCAAAAATGACGATATAGGGCCTTAAAAAACCAAATTTTCTTTTTTTTTTATTAAACGTTAAGGGGATAGTCTTCATTTGTTATAAAAATATCATAAAAAAAATTTTATTTGTTATCAAAAATTAAAAAAAATATTTCTCATTTTGTCATAAAAAATATCACAAAAAAAAAATTTTTCCCATTGTATAAAATATATAAGTAAATATTTATTTTATCAAAATATAAAAAGTAAAATTTCTATTTTAAATAAAATATCAAAAAAAAACTTTTCCCATTTAATAAATTCAAAAAAAGAAAAATTTTCATTTTCATAAAAGCCTTTTTGTCATCAAAATATCAAAAAAGAAATCTTTCTATTTAGTATCAAAATATCCAAGAAAAATTTTTCTATTTAGTAAAAAAATATCACAAAGTAAAATATTTCTATTTATTATCAAAAATCAAAATAAAATATTTCTCATTTAGTAAAAAAATATAAAAAAGTAAAATATTTCTCATTTAGTATCAAATTCACAAAGAAAAATTTTTCATTTATATCAAAATATCACAAAGTAAAATTTTTCCCATTTGTCATCAAAATATCGTCAAAAAATCTTTTCTTTTTATAAATTTTTTTTGACATGTAATTAATTTATCATAAAAGATCTAGGAGATTCGTTTTTACCATTTTTTGGAAATCACCACCACTGGGACATGTTTCTAGAAAAGTGGGGAAAGTGATTGATGTTAGTCTCAAAAGAAGAATGTAGCTATTTCACAAAACCCCAGGTAATATTTGTTTTTTAAATAAATGCAAATAATTTGAAAAATTGCCTATGCTGGGAATGGGGAAAACTGTTTAGTTAGATAAAAACCAAAAAAATTTTTTACCCCCAAAAAAAAATTTCAAATAATATAATTTGAATAAAGAATTGTAAATAAAAAAATTTTACTAAAATATTTTAAAAGTATACTTTGACTAAATTTTAAATAATGTAGGTAAAGTGAAATATTTGAAATAATGTAAAACTAAATAATTTTAAAAAAATGAAATTTTTAAAAAATAATAGTAAATAAAACCCCGAAAAATTTAAATAATAATTTAAATAATTTTAAAATATTGTTTTAAAATAAAATAATTGTAAAATTGTACAACCAAAAATTTGAATTTGTAAATAATGAAAATTTAAATAATATACTTTTACCAAATGTTAAAAAATTTCTTTGAAGTTGGTTTGGTTGTGGTTTAAACGCGTCATTGCCTCCCAAAACCATGGGTGCTAGTCTCCCCCCAGATTGAAAAGGATGCATATGATGGTTCCTGTGGCTCGCTGATTAAAAATCTCCTCTGCCCCCCAGGCATCCAGTTCGAGAAAAAAGGGTTTCCAAAAAGTTAAAACCGTCGATTCAACATCGATTTTTGTCCTCATCCAACAGAGTCTAAAAAAGACCAAGAATATCCCCATCCCCTCCAACTCCCCCAATCGATGCTGTTGATGCAAGCCGTCCCCTCTCCCAACCGTCCCCCATGCCCAGGGGTATATCCCGTAAGCCGCTGGGGGTTGAAAAATTTTTGGGAAATCCACTCATACCAAACCCCCCTTCTGGATCTTTGGGAAACTCGACGAGCCCGAAAAAAACTGCCCCCGTAAAAAAGGGCCCGAAATAATGGGGGGCGCGTAACGGCCCAACCTCCCTCCTCATCAAAATGGTGTCCTGTATCCCACTTCCTGCAACAACCCCATGGCGGGAAAAACCCCCCGGGTTTTCCCCTTTTAACCACCCAAGGGATATCAACATCATCCCTTGCATTATCTTCTATCAGCTTTAACTGCGAATCATTATTTGCCCCAACCCCATTCTCTTCAAGAGTAAGAAACGTTAGATATTCATCATGTTTTTATTGTTGGGGGTCCATTCTTCCCCTTTTTTAAGTCCAACCGAGTCACCCGGCCCCAAACGTTCTCTCAGCCTGGGCCCCCGACTCCGCTTGATTCTTGTGCCCTTTAAAATCAAGGTTCCTGTGAATGGATGTCTCATCGAAGTAACCCCATATATGCCTTGGGGGCGATTGCAGCGGGGCGAGTGACAGAAGGCCCCAAAAACTCATCTTCCAAAAGGGGGTTTTAGCGCCCAGAACTAGCATCCTTTATTCTGAACCCGTTAAAGTTACATTGTGATCTTGATATGAAAATTCCAGTCCTAATCCCCCGCTTTTCCAGTCGATCGAACAAAGGGGGTAGTTTTGCTCAGGGGTGGCCACCATAACTTTTAGAGCCGAAGACCACCTTCAGTTATCGTCTGTTCAATATTGTTTTTAAAAAAGACTACGTGGTTTTAAGATAGGGAAACCTGTCTCTGCGCTCGTGGTATGTTCATAAAAATTGGGTAGGTCGTTTACGATGTGATTATTAACACACCACAACATACACCTTTTTCAGGATTGACCTGAGGGGCTTCTACCCAACCCCAGATGGTAGCAATGTTTTTTAAGGTCAACCCTCTTTCTTTTGACCCAGCCCCTTTTTTGATATCATCTGCAAATGTTGTCCCACCCAACCGGTTGGCTGAATTTTTCCATTTGTGGTAAAATTCAAAAGGGGGATAGAGGGGGAACCTGGGGGAATCCCCGGGATTGGCAGGATCCAGCCATGTTCAAACAGTGCAAACATTTTTCCATTAAAAACATATCCCGTTTTCCAGCCAAGTTAACTTTTTTAATAAAAGCGCACCATTTGAATAACACCTTGTTATAAGCATCCTCCGTGAAGCCCCCGCCCGTCTCTTGCTTGGATTGAAGCCTTATAAACATCTTCAAACGTGCCCCTTTTACCATGTCCCTTTCATTGGCCGAGTCCCAAAAGGGCGGGAGAATTTGGGCATTCTCCAAGTGACCCTTACCTTTTTTGCCACTATCTTCTCTAGTATAATACATTTTTCAAGGTGAGTATCGGGGCTGCGAGCAGTTTAGTTCCCTTCCCCTGTTTGTGGGGGTCTAAAACTATGAAGCCCAAACATCGGGGACCACAGCATTCTGTACTTTATTAAAAACCCCCAAACCGTTAAAAAAGTCTCGTCCCGCGTTTGATGTGATGATATTGGACCCATCAGGCCCCGGAGCGGTGCTGTTTTGGGCCCTTTGTTAAAAAATCCTCCTTTTTTGTTAATAAGGGTTTTCGAAGTAATATACGGGGCACTTTGATATTATGGCGGGGCAGTTTTATCACCTTTTTTTGTCTGTTCCAAAAGGAGAAGGAACCCCCCGCCCTTCTGCATCTGTTGTCAAAACGGATCCGGAGAGTCACGAAAAAAAAGATCTGGTATTCCCCCTGTTATTTTTCTGTAAACTGCCGTTTATAGGCTTGTCGCCACAGACTTGCTTTTAAAATCTCCATAACCCTTTGCCTCCCGCCAAAATTTTTAAAATCCCCCCCCGGGGGGGGAATACAACTTTTAACATCACAATTTTTGGGGGCCCCTCTTTCTCTCCATGACTTTGGCACCTCTTTTTTCCCGCCTGCTTTTTCCCTTTTTTCCCGGTGGTTTGGGAAGGGTCACAGTCTTCTTTCGGGGGTCTGTCCCGGGGTTTGTTGGGGTTTTTGATCAGGGGCGGGGGGTTTCTGAAAGACAATTTGGTCTTCTTTTCGCAAATTATTGGCCTTATTAAAAAACAACCCGGAGATGTCCCCGACCCCCAAAAACATTCCTGAGCAAAAACATCGTTTGGAGTCGGGGGAATCAATGACACCACAGTGTCCTCAGGTCTAAAATAACCGAGTTGGGGGCCGTCTTAAACCGTCAGAGTTTAGGGGCAGAACAAAACGTGCCCCGTCTATTCTCGGGGCGTTCCCCCTCCCTTTTATCTGCATTGAAATCCCCCTTTGGCTTTTTGCGTGGTACATTTGGGGCTCAAAACCCCGTTATCTTCAATATGGGTTTGTCCACATGGGCTCCCTTATAGATTCGCCAAACCGATCCGTTTTAATTGAACCCTTAATTTCCCCCCCGGGTAAAAGTCAGGCGTGTCAAAGGGAGTTGTGGGGAAGGATGTTTTACATAGATATGACCTCGTCCTCGGGGTTTACTGGGGGTTATTTAACCTGGACCAAGCATCCTGCGCAAGTTGGTTTCCCAACATAATATGTCAAATCATATTTTTCCTTTTTGGTCCTCTGTTTTTCCTTTGACAATTCAGTAGCCAATGCAATATTTCGAAAAGTCGGGCTGTTTTTCTTCTAAACCTCTGCCCCTGTCTCTTTCCCTTTCTCTTTCCTCTACCTTTTGTACATATTTTTTTGTCGTCTGTGGGGGAAGTCAACGGGGACGAACCCAGCACCGCTGGATTTAATATATACAAATTAACAGCAATGTAAACCAAAACAAAGAGCATGTAAAAATTTGGGGGGAAATTTAAATCACAAAATAATAAAACGCCCTATTTTTTCATTTCGCCGACGATGTGGAGGGAAAAACAAATGGTAAAAAAAAAACCAACTGTAAAAATAAAAGTTCCCGAATAAAAAAACATAAAAAAATGAAATGATAAATTAAAAAATAATAAACAGAATATTGAAAAAAATCTTTTTTGAACTCGCTGTTTTGTGCATGAAAATCATTGCGTTTTCAACGTCTGGATTATCAGTTTCAGGGGGTATATATGCCATCGTTGTTGAACTTTGTACAGTCAAAATGATACCCTATCTATCTCACCACATGGTCGTTATATATAACTTTAATAAAAAAAATTGTAAAAAATATTTCTTTTGGTTAATGAAAAAAATCGCATCTAAATCCAAAAACATTAGTATATTCGATATTATGAACATGGGTGATTGATGTGTCAAATTTATGAATTGATAATATACAATTCATCCAAAAGAAATTTATTCTTGTGAGAAATTCTCCACGTAGCGAGTTAAAATTGCATTAACGCAACTGTAATTTATATTGCTGAAAATGGAATCATCAAGAGGAAGGGCAGACCGAAAAACTAGGTTGATGGAGTTACAGAGATCTTAAAACTCTACAATACCACAGCATATCAAGCGACCGAGCGTGCATTATCTCGAAACCGATATCAGTTAAACCTGCTACGCCTAGCAGCAAAAAAGCAGAGAAGGACAAAAGAAAGAAAGGTAAATGATACATTCATCATCATCATCATCGTGTAGCTTGTCCCTTCCTGAACTTGGCTCCATGACAGCAGACTGAAAAACTCTGTTCTGTCAAGTTGACGGCGTCAGAAACAATGATTCTCAGATCGTCAATAACATCTGCACCATCATCTTCTAGGTTTTCTCTTTCTTCTTCCAGACACCATTCCTTCCAAAATTATCTTCTCTAGGCGGGAATGTCGTTTGATGTCTCCGAAATATTTAATTTTCCTTGATGTTATCTCTTAATATTCAACTCTCTTTAATATCAAGCTGATGCAGAACAGAAGCATTTGTTTTTTTCTCTGTCCATGATATTCTAGTACTCTTCCTGTACTAGTGTCCCTCGCCATGCGGTGGGCAACGTCGACTTAAGTTGTATAGATAATCTTCTGATTATCCTTCTCGTGCCGTTCTTCTTCCTCAATTAATCTTAGCAGCTAATCCTTATATTCCGCAATGTACTGTAACTATTCTTATCAGCTAATCCTTATATTCCGTATGTACTGTAACTATTCCTAGCAGCTAATCCTTATATTCCGTATGTACTGTAACTATTCCAGTAGCTCAATCTATATTCCGTATGTACTGTAACTTATTCCTACAGCTAATCCTTATATTCCGTATGCACTGTAACTATTCCTAGCAGCTAATCCTTATATTCCGTATGTACTGTAACTATTCCTAGCAGCTAATCCTTATATTCCGTATGTACTGTAACTATTCTTAGCAGCTAATCCTTATATTCCGCAATGTACTGTAACTATTCCTAGCAGCTAATCCTTATATTCCGTATGTACTGTAACTATTCTTAGTTGCTAATCTTATATTCCGTAATGTACTGAACTATTCTTATCAGCTAATCCTTATATTCCGTATGTACTGTAACTATTCTTAGTTGCTAATCCTTGTATTCCGCAATGTACTGTAACTATTTTTAGCAGCTAATCCTTATATTCCGCAATGTACTGTAACTATTCTTAGCAGCTAATCCTTATATTCCGTATGTACTGTAACTAATCCTAGCAGCTAATCCTTATATTCCGTATGTACTGTAACTAATCTTAGCAGCTAATCCTTATATTCCGTATGTACTGTAACTAATCTTAGATTAATCCTTATATTCCGTATGTACTGTAACTATTCCTCAGCGCTAATCATATATTCAGCATGTATTGTAACTATTCTTAGCTAACAGAATTAGTAAATTGATCAACTGGGATTGACACTTGAGAAACCACACTATGCTGTATTTAGATGATGTACCTTAGTAAACGTCTGTAGCTTAAGCAGTAGTGAGCTTGATTACAACCCAAGTGTACCTGGTTCAAACTCCACGGTAGGCAGTTTGGAAGCAAATTCGTTTCTTTGGGAATTTTGCGAAAGTTAAAAATAGACCTCACCGTTCAGAAAGCAATTCAAAACTACTCAACGTAAAAGTGATGCCTGAAAATCGATGACTCGTTTGCTGTTGTCGATGGCACGTCCTGTAAAGGATATGCACGATTTTCATTCATTCAAATTCTTACTAAAGCTAGAACATTTTGCTTTTAAAATTAAACTCACATTTTCAATTCTAAATTATCTCAATTCTAACATATGCCAGCGAGAGTTGGACAATAAGTAAAGATAAAGAAAGAAAGAAACAATCAATTTGAAAATAGATGTCAGCGGAAAAAAATTAACAGAAAATGGCACTGATTGAGGAGACGTGATGAAATTAGAGAAGTGTCTGTCCAACCACTAGTAACAACTGCTAAAAGAAAAAAAGGATGGAGATATGTTTGACATACTCTGAAAGGAATGTTTCAAAGAATGACAAAGCAGACATTGAAGTGAAACTCAAATGGTTCAAAATAGAAAGCACGCCCAAAAAACCGGAAAGGAAATTTACTGAAGAGGCGAGGAAAATCGGACTCAATTCAGAAGAAATTAAACGACTTTGCAAAAAGTTTACGGTTTGGAGAATTGCTAGAGGCTCAATATAACATTTAACTGTATGAGAAAAAATACATTGCAACTCGCGCTCAAAGTGTTTTTTCGTTTCGCACATGTTGGTCCTTGAGTCAGTTCGAGTCCTTTATTATGTGCCTTTTAACGTTTACATTTTACTTTGTTGTATGTAACTTTAGCTATGACTCTTGTTTGTAACTATTTGCTTTGATTTGTCTTTGTTTTATCAGTGAGCGTTTCATTGCGATTACTAGCATTTCGTGACTTATCGAAATGATAGAAAGAAAGAGTATAGAAAATTTATAAAAATAAATATGAAATAATACAAGTAAAGATTACAGTGCGGCTGTTTATGGTACTGCATATGCGTTCGTCAATCGACTCGACACAAGAGGTTGTGGATTCAATCCTATACTCGACGTTTCTACGTGAAGAAAAATTGGTCATACTGTGAAGTGGCAAGGACTTCATTTCCTAAATTCCGAAAAGGCAATGGACATTTTCTTTGTTTTAGATTAAAGAAAGAAACAGAGAAGAAAAGCAGAAAAAATGATTAAAACATCAGTAAAAGAGATAAATAACTGCAAATATAGGAAGTGAAAGAATTAACAGAAATGAGATAATGGTAGACAGAGATGAAAAGAAGAATTAACTGAAACTGAATGGTATATATATATAGATGAAAGTGTCAAATATATATATAGATGAAAGTGTCAAACAGACACAATAGTAGAAGCAACAGAGAAAAAAGAGCTGAAACAAGAGAAAAGGAAGAGTAGACATAAGAATGAAATAGTAGAAGTAACAGAATAGAAAACGTCGAAATAAAGATGAAAGAATGTAACGAAGAAAGTGTAAATAGTGAAGAAAGTGTAAATGATGATTGAAAGGATGATAAAAAGTAAACAGAAGAAAAAATAAAACTGATTAGAAGTAAACATGTCTAAATGCTTGCTTGACTTAGTATCATTCACAGCTAGTTTCTAAACCTCATTAGATCAAAATATCAGAACAAACCAAATTATTTGCAGTGGACAACAAGAGTAAAATCAAACATCACACAATAATAGATTCACACAATAATAGATTCACACAATAATAGATTCACACAATAATGCATTCACACAATAATACATTCAGACAATAATAGATTCACACAATAATAGATTCACACAATAATGCATTCACACACAATACATTCAGACAATAATGATTCACACAATAAATCATTAAATCGATAACCTGGGCTAATATAAATAAGATTAAATTCTAATGATCGATTATCTATATCAGGTCGGCATATGTTAAGATGAAAAGTTTGACTAATAATGTATAACAATACAATATTAAAAATATTAAGAAGAAGACGTCTAGACTATACAGACATAGAAGCATGGACATTTGAAGGTATGGAGTAATAAATAAACGAGTAGTTGAGAGAAAAATAGACGTATTACCATTTTGTACATCTATCCATATCTATAGTATATTATTATATTCACAAAATATATATGAGACTGCAGTAAAACTATTCGATTGGCAAAACATGTAATCACAAAGTACTGTGTTTTACAAATTACAAAAACAATGACAAAATACAGCAACGTTTCGACCAACAAGGCCTTTATAACAAAGTACTACTATAGTATATTATATACCTTGTTATTGGAAAGAAGAAAGTGATACTGACTTGATCGGAGGAAGATAAATTAATAGTAGAATTCCCGATGAATGGCACTCATCATAAATGTACAATGAGTCTGCTCTTCTCCTTCGTCGTCACACTGTTACCAGGTTGTTGCCCAGTGTTGTGATTTTCTGTTTTTGTCTTGCCTCTCTATTTGCTTGCGATAGTTATATTTGCTTTTTGATAGGTTTCTGCTGTACTATATATCCATCTCTTTCAGAGTCTTCCTCTCATCTTATTTCCTGATGTTTTGTTGTAGAAGACTGTAGACAGTCGAGTTTGATTGCATTCTTATTAAATGACTGAACCACTTCATTCTTTGTTTCTCAATGCAATTTAAGCAAGATTCTGTCACAACTTTCTTTCTTATGCTAATGTTAGTGACTCTGTCTTTTCTGGTTTGTTGGTTCTTTTCGTAGGCATTACATTTCATGCAATTATATTTTGCAGTTGTGCTTTGTTCAGTGTCCATGTTTGGTTCTGTAACACAGAATAGGCATCAAAATGCTGTTGATACTCTCTTGTTTAGCAGTCAGTGAGATGTTTCTGTGTCTTAACAATGGGGCCAGCTTGTAGATTACAGCATTTGCTTTTTACACACCAGCCTCTATATATCTAGTCTTTCATCCGCTGTGTATATGTTAAATAAGTATTTGAATTCATGTACTTAGTTGATTGTAGTGTCATTGACATGGATGTTTAGTTTCTTATGTTCTCTTCATAGAGACATTATTTTGGTTTTAGTGTATAAAGACTCAGAACGATAATCTACGCTACAACATTACAGTGTCTCAGGATTTGATAACCTACTGTCCACGAACATTTAACATATGACTAGTATAATAGAGTGGAGTCGGCCTAGGGGTTTAGTGACTCTGTCTATTACCTGACGTTCTGAGTTCGAATCACGCTGCGGACAGTTTGGCTGCAAATTGTTTCCGTTGATTTTAACAAAAAGGACGATGGCGCCACCCGTTCAGAAAGCAATGGCAACTACTGAACGTATAAGTGGTGCCTAGAAAATCAACGACGTTTACTGTGGTTGATGGCTACGTCCTTTGGGATATGCCACGATTTTCATTTCAGTATAATAGAACACGGCAAAACAAGCAGGCAATCTTGTGTTTGGGAATAAATACAGTGAATCCTACATTCGTTGATATGTCGTTGAACAGTATAAATATCTTTATGTTTGCGTAGAACAGGGAGACTGAGATGGTATGATAAAATTACATGAAGAACTCAGAGAAAGAACTAACAGAGACCAGTGGGAAAGAGCTAAGGAAGAGACGCTGGAGATGGATAGGACACACATTGAGAAGACCGATTGGAAGATGCAAGCAGGCATTGTTTTGGAACCGCAAGGAAAGATGAGTGGGAAAGCCTAGAATACGTGTAGACGAGAGATGTAGACTGATATTAAAACGATAGACAAGACGTGGAAAGAATTGGAATGGATGGTAATGAGAAGAAGGATGAAAGAAGTTTTGTTGAAGACCTGTGCTCAGTTGGGAGTTAAAAGTTGAAAAAGAAGAAACATATATATATTCCTCTCAGATATATCTCGGGACATGTCTTCAAGTGTTAGAACAGTCATATTCTGAGTCTTGTTTGTAGGGGGCTGAAAGTGCACAGTCTCACGTAGTTTTCATACTCATCACCAGTCCTATCGCGTCCAGGGCAGCGTGCCCACGATGTTCTGTAGCGCGTTGGACTGTGGGTGACTGCCCTCTGTGTGTACGGGTTCAATTCCGTGGGCAGGCAGAAAAAGCCACAGATTCCCAAGATTCACGGTGTTCGTGGCACCGAACCGAAGGGTTATGATGTCCATGGCACCGAGCCGAAGAGATGAAAAAGCTCGAAGTGCTTCTGGATCGGAAAAAAAAATCGCGTCAGGAGACATAGGCAGACGCAAAATTTACCTCAACTAGATTTTGTGCATTTGTCTCCCCATCTCAAAACTAGTTACTGTCCTATGCATATATTTAAGCTCTGCTTCAAACGTTTGTCTCCATGGGCATATATGCTTCCCTTTTATCCTGTCCTTTCGGTGGACACTGCATTTCATGTCTTTCAATACTACAAGTGAATTTCATATCCTTTACAGGACTTTGCGAATAAATCCCAGCTTTTTAACGCTGTTTGTGATTTTTCTAAGCATTTTACATTCAATATATTGCCATTGCTTTCTGAACAGATGGTGCCATCGTCCCTTTGTAAAAACCATGCAAAACAATTTGCAACCAAACTGTCCGCAGCGTGATTTGAACTCAGAACGTCGGTTAATAGACTGAGTCCCTATCCCTAAGCCACAGACGCCACCCTTTCAATACTTACATACAACATAAACACAGATGACATTTAACCGAAGGACCGGAGCCAAAATTATGTTACATTATCAAAGAAGAAGTGATTTGATAAGATAACTTCATAGTATACTGGAATGATGTACTTATGCTCCTCTCGATGAGTGTTTATAACGATGGCGCATTTAACTCATTGATTATAAAACTCTATATAGTCTACATGTACAATTCAAGATCGTCCTGATTATCACAACGAACGTTAATTGTCCTATGCCTAATACAGAACCATCCCGTCAGTACTATACGTTTCTCAAGTTCACTTATTTTCGTTATGAGTACTTTTTCTATTTCCGTTTAGACAACTCTAAAAGTAGACTATGACCATTGGTTTCTTTGCGAATTCTGCAGTCGACAAAGTTTTGTATCAAAGGGCCTTTTGTCGAAACGCGCTCTGTATTGTATTATTGTGCACTTTGTAAAATTACAGTACTTTATTTTTACGTGTTTCGCCATTGATTCTTATGGCAGCATCAGCTCAGTGTATTTCATATTACCATGTAGGATTATCTAGACATCTTCTTGGAAGGTAGTCTGCCATTGCTCTCTTTCGACAGTGACAATACTGTTTACTACCATTACCATTGCTTTTACGGCAGTACAATGACATGTCTACTAACATTGCCATTGCTTTCTTCCGCAGTGACAATACTGTCTACTAACATTACCATTGCTTTCTTTCCGCAGTGACAATACTGTCTACTAACATTGCCATTCTCTTTCCGCAGTCACAATACTGTCTACTAACATTGCCATTGCTTTCTTTCCGCAGTGACAATACTGTCTACTAACATTGCCATTGCTTTCTTTCCGCAGTCACAATACTGTCTACTAACATTGCCATTGCTTTCTTTCCGCAGTGACAATACTGTCTACTAACATTACCATTGCTTTCTTACGGCAGTCACAATACTGTCTACTAACATTGCCATTGCTTTCTTTCCGCAGTGACAATACTGTCTACCTAACTACCATTGCTTTCTTACGGCAGTCACAATACTGTCTACTAACATTGCCATTGCTTTTTGCGGCAGTCACAATACTGTCTACTAACATTGCCATTGCTTTCTTTCCGCAGTGACAATACTGTCTACTAACATTACCATTGCTTTCTTTCCGCAGTCACAATACTGTCTACTAACATTGCCATTGCTTTCTTCCGGCAGTGACAATACTGTCCACTAACATTGCCATTGTCTCTACTACAGCAATCCTCTCCCTACCGCCAGTACCGTTTAGAGACCATAACCATTGACTCTCTGTTGGCTGCTCCTGCACTCATCCCCCATCTGCTCTCATAGATCCACGTCACTCTGCCGTTAAAGGGTGAAGACTAAATGGGTACTCCACCTTTCCTAAGTGCCTCATAGACTAACGGTGAGAGAGGCACCTTACATGTATAGGAAGGAAATGCAAATAATTACAATTAAATAAAGTTCCCACGTTGATAGATTTACCTGTTTGTGCGATTCTGACGTACTATTTTGAGATTGTAAGATGTCAGTTATATTTATACACGTTTAATGTTATTCATATGTTTTACACATATATATGATACATGTTTCAAATCATGTGCAGTTATTACAAACATATAGAAAATGTCATGTTGCTTATACAAGGTACTGGTTTGATGTAGTGTTGTTTTGGCTTTAGAGTAAACAATGTATCTCAGAAATTCCTACATAAACACTAACACATCTGTGCCTGATAAATGAATGTGCTATGTTGAAGTGGATGATGTTGAGTTCTCAATACTAGTTATCGTATTGTTCAAGAATAACTAATTATAGCTAACGGTGTTTAATAATGTAGATGAACCATAGACAAATTTGAAAGTATTACTATACTTTTCACATTGGAAATATTGCTAGATCATGCCTTGTCAAATTTTGAATTATATTAAGACTATACTTTGTCAAATTTGGATGTCCATATAGCGAAGTGGTTAAGATGTCTGCATGGTGTTCTGAAGTTTGATGATTTAAGTTCGAACCGAGTCATATGTCCAATTTTGTCCAGAAGATCCCTAAGAGTGTTGATGGAGGTACGAAGTTGATCTTCATGTTTGATTGAAATTATATCTCAACGCTTTGTTCTGCTACAAACATCTAATGTTGCGTTATACAGGAGTGTTCAACTTAAAAGCAGCCCCAGTGATAAATAGAAATTTGCCAGGTACGCATTGCATCTCGTCTATTTACTATTTAAACCGTTCTGACTAGCTTGTCCTACGTCACATTTGTTCATCGCCCTTCCTGCACTACAATTACACACCATTACACAACCTTGACCTATACTACGTCATAACTGAAGCTTCTCATTTCCATACATATATGCCAGATTAGCTCCATTCACAGCTGCTTTTAAGTTGAACACCCTGTATTTGTAAGGAATTTGATTGACCTTTTGATTGACTGATACCACCATCATCATTGCTTTAAATAAATTGTCATGTGTGTTTCAATCGATTTCTTGCACTTGAAGATTTCAGCGACAGTTCGCAAGCTCAGTAGCAGCAGTGAAGGTTCCGATTAAATGTTGATAATGGTGAGAAATATTAACATTTAAAATTGTAATTAGTATTAATAATTTACCTAGACAATTTCCATTCTAATTATTGATTTTCACTGTCATATTTCTTTCCGAAGTTCAACGTGAACACAGGACCTAACATTTGTCGTCCGTCTTTGATATGGTTCAGTATTATATCTGATCTATACTGAGATTAGGATTACTGAAATTGTTCCATTATCTTACATGGGACTCGAACGTCGTTCATTTAGAGCGTGAGGATTAGGGTAGGGGTGGCAGGAAGGGGAATGGACATTGTACTTCAACACCACATATATCTTATTGTCCAGTTTTATATTTTATATAAATTATATGTCTCGAAAAGAAATAGCAATGACGATAGGCTCTGAACGTCTATAAAGTACCTCCAAGGTGCACGATCTCTTATCTCATCTTACAGTCACGGCCTGATCATGACTTTCTCCTGGTAGAACTGTTTCTACCTTACAGGAGAAGAGGCGAGTAACTGACGAAAAATAATTAGATATTGCTCATTAACTTTGGAACTAATCTAGAAGAAGGTAAACTTGGATAAACTTGAAGGTTAAATATGGGAGCACTTAAGCTAAAAATCTCTGTGCCTTGAGGTTATACCTATTTCATGGATCTTAGTGAGTAAACTCCAAACCCACCATTGTTACAAAGATTTATGCAAAAGTGACTTGAACGAGCTTGGAATGTATACATATGATTGGAAAGAACTAACAAGATAGTACAGTACCATCTGATTACAGAATTGAGAAACAGCAAGATAGACTCAGACAATCTACTATCGACTGATTGGTCAAACCTGCCGTATTTTGTCATTGTTTTTGTAATTTGTAAAACTACAATACATTGTGATTACGTGTTTTGACAATCTACTACCATAACACGTGCCAGGAGAAAGCAGAAATGCAATTCATCACATGCTCTACATCCATTGTCTCTCGAGACTAATAGGAAGGCATCATCATCATAACTTGTCATGTTTTTTTTTATCCTCACTGACGTAAGTTCTCTGAAGCCAGCTTAATTTATTAGTAACAATGATTGTTCAATGTACGCATCGTCTAGTTGCTACTGATCTACACTAGGAATCCTAGATTGTCACTCATCTCCATCACTATACTACAGTGGTTCTCAAGTTGATCGTATATGGTAAGCTCCATGTTGTCTCTCGATCAATAAAATCTCATTATTGTGGTCAGATTCAGCAAGGCTACATATGGAAGCATATTAAAATATGTCTGAGCACTCACAAGCTGCTGTAATCGATACTATTGTGAGAGTTGTTTTTTTTCTTATTTGAAGCTCAACAATTCCGTTCACATTTAAAGTGGATATTATTAGATTAGCTCGTTAGCTATATTACTGTCAAAGGGACAATAGCAGTAGTCAGAGTATTCTTTTATAAAACAGAATGTCGCCGTGTGTGTTTGTAAGAACAGGAAAAAATATTCAAACATTAATATTAGAATCATGACATTTTAAAATTAATTCATGCTGGAATTTTAGGCTAAAGTGACTGTTTTCAACAGCTTACATTGTTTTGATTCACAGTTGTGATCTAATTATGTTTTCAGTGTATATTGCATAGTGTATTTAATCAGCAATGTGCTAATTTATGATCCTGCACAGCAGAACGTGAAATGGGAGAAGGGAGCACCTAAGTGAATGAAGATTCAGTTACAAAATAAAATCTCATTGTTTACTAATCAAACAACCTAAATCAAAACTGTTTTTCAAAACGTGATCCTCAATTATAATTACAAATTTGAAATGACTATGTGGAACAACTATGCATGTGTCGCATTCACGAGGATGTATGTCAACATTTATAATTGAAAGTACATATTCTTTATATTTGGTTCAAATCTACTGTTGTACAACAATCATGTTTAATTTTCTACAAATTAATTTTCTTGACGAGGTAAAATGTAGGAAGCCTTGCAATATCCACTAATGTTTGCCTTAGCCAGGACGTATATGTCATAAGATATCGGAAGGCTGAAATTATGAAACAGGTACTGATAAGAAAATAAAGATTAGAATACAAAGAGCATACATATTCCCAGTGGCAACGTATGGTTGTCAAGCATGGACAGTGGAAAAAGAAATATGCGCTTTTGAATATAAATATTACAGAAGAGTCCTATGTATATCCTGGACAGAGAAGAAAACAAATAGATCTATCCAGAAAGAACTCAAAATCAAAGAAAACTGGCTGATGCTACAAATAAGAAAGAAAGCTGAGGTATTTTGGACATAAAAAGACACGAAGGGCTGGAGAAGACCATAATGGAAGGAGGAATACGGTAAAAGAAGAAGACAATGGAAAGATGGATTCAGATGTAACTGACAAGACATCTGGCCTATGAGAGAAAACTCCGGAGGACTGTTGGGGTGGCAAGTTCTGCTAGGACAAGTTATATGATGATGATGAACAATTTTTCCCACAAGATATCGGGACTGAACAATGTACCCTCAAGATATCGGAACATTGAACAATGTACCCTCAAGACATCGGGACATTGAACAATGTACCCTCAAGATATCGGGATATTGAACAATGTACCCTCAAGATATCGGGACATTGAACAATGTACCTTCAAGATATCAGGACATTGAACAATGTACCTCAAGATAATGATTTATTGAAAAATGTGTCCTCAGGCTATCGGAATACTGAACAATGTAAACTCAAGATATCGATGCTCCCAAAATATATAAATATTTTGGACAATGTTTCTCAGATTGTGTGGAATTGAATTAGGACTAACAGCTGAAATTATATAATTACTTTTAAAAATCCAAAAAGCAATTATTTATTGAGGCAATATAGAAACAATTTTGATACTTGTATTCCATTTAGTAGGATAAATTAAAACGAATATTAATGTTGTGATAAATTGAAGCGTAAATTCATGGAAATGCAACATGTATAATTGGCGATAATGTCAGATTAGTCGAGATGGAGCACAGAAAAAATGTTGATATCCTAAGTTTATGAATGTACAAATTAACTGATTCCGTACCGTGGAACACTCAAGTGTAACTATTTCTTATCTGCCTGGCCACGCGTCTCTCAAAATAGATTGCTATTTTGCAGAGATTTTATTATTTTGTTCCGATTGAAGATTTATGTTAGCAAACTACTTAGAAGTGATGTGTAAACGATAACGAATACATATCAAGCCTAACTATGCTAAAATTCAATTGAAACGGAGTTTATCAATTATTTTAGGATACCCTGTGACTGTAAAAAACTAGCGATTTTTATGAATGTTCATAATGCTACTTTGTGAACAGTTAATAAACTATACACTCCTTCACTATTTTCTTAATGTTTGTGTATTCATAAATAGATTACATATATAAAAAGGGCAGTTAGACTGATTTATTCCACATAATGTTCATCAAGGCCCTTGAAAAGTTGATTTTCATTCTCAATTCCATTATTTTTTAAATACATGCTAATATTTTTCAAGCATAGTCAACACAACATTATATTTTTGGACACAATAAATATTTTATGAAAGTACATTAATTTATCTTTAATTTGATATATAATAAGTTAAATTGAATTATATTTAGAAAAAATATTTTAGTTTAGCTAGTATGTAGTTCAATAGTTTGAAACTAAAAAATAATTTCGTCCAGACATGAAAAACCCAGTAGTGAATCTAACTACACACTAACTACACTCTAAATACACACACCTTAACACACCTAATCTACACATATAACTACATACACTGACTAATACTCTAACTACATACACTAACTACATACACTAACTACACACACTAACTACATACTCTAACTTACATCACAACTACACACTAACTACACTCTAACTAAAACACACTAACTACACACACTAACTACACATACTAACTACATACACTAACCAATACACTAACTACATACACTAACTACATACATTAACTCACACTAACTACATACACTAACACACACCTAACTACACACATGACTAACACACTTACTAAACACACTAACTACACACATAGCTACACACACTGACTAACACTAACTCACACACTAACTACACACACTAACTACACACATCTCGACTTGTAGGTTGTATCATCACACAATTCTGTTAGTAGATAAACTAAATAAACTAGAGATAAACTAGAGATAAACTAGAGATAAACTAGAGATAAACTAGAGATAAACTAGAGATAAACTGAGATAAACTAAATAAACTAGAGATAAACTGAGATAAACTAGAGATAAACTAGGATAAACTGAGGATAAACTAGAGATAAACTAGAGATAAACTAAGATAAACTAGAGATAAACTAGACATAGAGATAAACTAGAGATAAACTAGGGATAAACTAGGGATAAACTAGAGATAAACTAGGGATAAACTATAGATAAACTAGAGATAAACTAGAGATAAACTAGAGATAAACTAGAGATAAAGATAAACTAGAGATAAACTAAAAGATAAACTAGGGATAAACTAGGATAAACTGAGATAAACTAGAGATAAACTAGAGATAAACTGAGTTAAACTAGAGATAAACTAGAGATAAACTAGGATAAATTTAGAATAAACTAGAGATAAACTAGAGATAAACTAGAATAAACTGGATTAACTAGAGATAAACTAGGAATAAACTAGGAATAAACTAGAGATAAACTAGAGATAAACTAGAGATAAACTAGAGATAAACTGGGGATAAACTAGAGATACACAGGAATAAACAGGATAAACTAGAGATAATCTAGAGATAAACTAGAGATAAATATACATGTCTTTGCTGCTGGTTACAAACTGGACGTCTAAATTAGACAGAATGTTGTTGTCATTAGCATCTCAGTAAAGGTCACCAGAAATAGCTACTTCCTCGAGCGAGGTTTGTCTTCGCATGGGCACGTAGCAGTACAATTCTCCATTAAGTGTACCTAGGTGGAAATTATAGCACCAATTAGGACAATATCAGTTGAATGAAGAAATGGAACAGATGGGAATTAGTGGAGAAGAGATAAAGAGTGCACAGGTCAAAAACAAAACGAGAATGAAACTTGCAAAAAAATGCAAAATATAACAACAGATGCAGTGACGCAACACTGTTATATTATTTTAAAGCAAGGAAGGAGAGACATACACAGAACTAAATTTGAACTGGAAAAGATACAAACATTATACAAGAAATAAAAGAAAGAGTGAAACCGATAGTTAGAGTGAAAGGAGAGAAAGACCAACGGATTTTGAGATGGAAAAGTAAAGAAATAACGGAGAACTGATAGACATATAATAAAACAATCAACACACGAATAGTTAACAAAATAAACTGAAATTGAAAAATGAAATAAAATAATTATAACTAAGGATTGTTAGAATATAATTCATGAGAAGAAAGATGAAATAGAAAAACTTAAGAAATAAAGAGGAAGAGAAAGAATACAATATTGCCGAAGTTTACAAGGAAATAAATCATCGAACGCTTCATATCAATTTGTTAATCACTCTGTGTGATGTGTATGTGATCTGAGCCTAATAGGGATTGTACGTTGTGCCAGTTATGCGCCTACCAGATTTCACATCCGATTTCTGCGATGTTTTTTTATTAGGTAGCTTCCTAGGTCCTACATCACTCGCCTCTTACGACATGCCTTGTAGGTCGCAGTGGTACTATTCCTTGCTTCCTTGGGATCCCGTACCACACTGGCAAGGAAATACATGTGAATGATAGTAACATAATAATATAAGATTTGAAAGAGATAACTTTAGTTTGCCTAGTTAATGATATAATTTAAGTTTGAACGTGGTAGAACAAGCATACGTCAGGAACACAACTATTAAATGGGTCAAATCAGGCAACATAAGAAAAAAAAGCTGGACTAATGTAGCATTTCCCAAACTGGGTCCCTCTCCCCAGGAATCCACTAGACTCATGGGGGATAAAGGGTTGAAAAATTTATGATTTTG
>JADZMA010000243.1:0-39809 GCA_020796225.1 Arion vulgaris
TCAATCATTTGTTTATTGCTTATTTTCTATGTTTCATTTTAATGTTTGACAGTTGACTTTTGTTTATGTTTTTTTCCTGTTGTTGATTTGACCAGTCAAAACGTTGGGGCCTTTTTGTTGAGGTAGGGGTTGTTGAGTTGTAGGGTTGTGTTGTAGTTGTAGTGGCTGTTGTAGTTGTAGTTGTTGTTTAGTTTTGTTTGTTGTAAGTTGTAGTGGGTTGAGTTATTTTGTTGTAGTGTAGTGGCTGTTGCTGAGTTGCATGGTTGTGTAGCTGTAGCTGTTGTTGCAGTTATTGTTGGCAGTGTAGGGCTGCTGTTGAGTGTGGTTGTTGTTATTGCGTCGTCTGTTATTGTATCATATTATGATTTTCCTGGCCTCGTCATGAACTGTGATGGCATTCAAATTGTCAAATGACATCTGGAAGGTCAGCTGAGATAGTATTAATGCTCTATCTAAACAGCTAAAGATGGACAAGAAAAAAATTAAATATTTACTTCTGGCATGAAAACTTATGTCGCAATTTAGAGCGATACTGAGATATATTTGCCTTGAAACCCTTTGGGACATATATGTTTTAAGCACGGTATTTAATCCCCTTTTCCTACTGATTAGACAAACTGCAGCGATGCATAATATTACGAGTCACAACTTAGTGATGAATATGGTCTTGTTCAACCCTGTTTCACTAACCCTAACGGGCATCATTCATTCGTTGAGTTGCAAGTCTCGTTTGAATTTTGCAAACCATTAGACCACAGTTCTGGACGAACGCATTACCATTCAGCCCCTTTTTAGTTTTTTTTTACTGGTTGATTTTTTTTTATTGATAAACATCATCATTCACTTCTGAAAGTAACAGTGTGTCTGATCTTTTTCACAGGAAGGTCTCAGTAGCAGTGCACGAACTCGTAGCAGAGTCGATGGTCCTGATGTAATTTTGAAAATAGTGAAACATTTTGCTGGAATTTATTTTAATCTTCTAATGAATTTGGCCCGGGCAGCACTTTCCAGCCTGTTCTTTCGAATTTGAACTGCCAATGGTTCTTTTACATGCTCAAATTGAACACAGGACCTACGTTTATCGTCCGTCTCCGATAGGGCGGTGGGGTCTGTGGCTTAGGGGTTAGTGACTCGGTCTATTAACCCGACGTTTGAGTTCGAATCACGCCGCGAGCAGTTTGGTTGCAAATTGTTTCGCGTGGATTTTAACAAAAGGACGATGACACCACCCGTTCAGAAAGCAATGGAAAAATACTGAACGTAATTGCCTAGAAATCCAACAGATACAAGTTTGGGTTGATTCGCAAAGTCCTGTAAAGGATATGCAATTAACTTAACCCGAAAGGGTTAGGAACTCAATCTCCCAAATAAACTGAGATCAGGATTCTAAAAATATACCGATGTCTCCCCGAGAGAGCGAACCGAGTACTTTGGGCAGAAAGACGAACTCGTAACCGCAGCCACAGAGATCCAAATGTTGTTACAGACAAAATAGCACGCTCAGAGTGACCAGACGTTCCTGTTTGACCATGATTGAAAAGGTTGGACGGATGTTATATCTTCTGAACTTTATCGGTGCGCAGCAATGTCTCTGTTTATCGGTGCACAGCAATGTCTCTGTTTATCGGTGCGCAGCAATGTCTCTGTTTATCGGTGCACAGCAATGTCTCTGTTTATCGGTGCGCAGCAATGTCTCTGTTTATCGGTGCGCAGCAATGTCTCTGTTTATCGGTGCGCAGCAATGTCTCTGTTTATCGGGGGCGCAACAATGTCTCTGTTTATAAAAAATCGATCACTTGCTCATTATAAAAGTATTTAATTGGTTTCATTTTGGTAACGTTATACAAGTATACATACCTTCTCCGAAAAGTTAACAACTCTGGATTATTAAGAACAAAAGGTAATTATATTGTTCCCACCAAGCGTACTATTCATAACAAAAAAAATTTTCCTCCGTACATTATACAGGCCGCAAGTAATTTCTCCATACCGCCTATCCGGGCAACTCCCAATCCCCTCCATGGAACTGAGACCGATATTTCCTGCCCCCTCAGGAAAGTTGTTCATACTTTGACTTAAATACGTTGAGGGAGTTCCCGTTTTTAATTTAAAAAATGCCGAAAGGTTTTTTGGGTTCACATATCCTATGTATTATCTTGAGTGCACATTTTTGCTGTTTTGTGGGATAAAGGGTTTTAAGTTTCATCAATTTACCAAATATAAAATGTTTTTTCGATGATAGCTTTAACGAGATTTTTCCTGCATTCAAAAAATAAAGTGGAAAGACAAAAAAAATAATTCAACATTATAAATATACATGACAGAAGAAGATATCAAAAAAACTTAAAAAGAAAAAAAAATGTTTGAACTTTGTTTATGTTCAAAAAAATATCGTCTGATTTTAAGCAACGGTAACGAGGGAAGAATGGGACGACGGGACGGTGGCGATGAGATGATGATGTGACGATGACGATGATGAGGGATGAAGAGATAATGATGATGAATAAGGGATGATGACGACGATGATAAAATGAGATGATGGATTATGATGATGATGATGATGACGATGACGACATTGATGGATGATGATGATGATGAGATGATGAGAGGGATGATGATTTGGATATATTATTATTATTTATTTATTTAATTTTATTATTTATTTACTTTTATTTATTTATTCGTTTAAAATTAATTTAATTATATTTATTATTCTATTATTCATTATTCTACCTTTTTTTAATTCTTAATTATTTTAATTTATTTAATTTATTGTGTTTAAATGATGACTATTTGATAATATGATAGGATATGATGAGGTGTGATGGGGTGTGTGTGTGGTGGTGTGGTGGATAATGTGTGGTAAAGATGTGTGTGATGTTGGGTATGAAGTGATAAATGATGATAGGGGTTGTGGGGTGTAATGGTGTGATGATGTGATGATGTGGATGACGATGTTGATGGGGATGTTGATTTTATGAAACGAAAATAGTTTTAAATTTTGAAAAAGGGAAAAACATGAAACACAAAGCGAAAAACACCAATGATAGTAGGAATGGGGGAAAAGATTTTGTTGATGGCAGTCAAAAAATACAAATGTTGAACAAGAAAACACCTTTGTGGTGTGGGGGCAAGGAAGCAAAGAATAACTACTAACCCTTAATGCATGCCGTAAAGGCGACGATATGGGCCTAGAATGCCCCCCAAAAAATGCGGCAGAAATCGTTTGGGGCCCTACTTGTAGGCATAAACTGGTACAACTGGGTCGCCCCGGGCTAGACAATAGATTGACAAGTGGTCGATATGGGCGTTGGAAAAAACAAAAAAAAAGGCAGCAGAATAAGATGAAACAAAAAAAGTTTATCTTTAAAAATTTTACCAAAAAGAATAAAGCCATTCTATTCGATCAACAATGAAAACAACCGCATTAATGTTAATTTAACCAGATTTGCATAGTTAAATGCGTTGCTGGATTATTTCAAAGTAAACGATTGTTAAAAAATGATCACTTAATGTTTTTTTTATGATCGATTCAACTTTTAAAAATTTTTCTACTTTTTTTTATTTCTCTCGCACCGTTAAAAACACAGGGTCTGTAAACAATTGTTCGTACCGTTTTTCCGGGGTTTTTCCCGTGGATTGTTTGATGATAGGCCGTCTGCCCAGCGTGTTTGGGGCGTTGGACTACAGTGACTATCCCCCCGTGTGGGGTTCAATTTCCGCGGGGTGGGAGAAAAAAACAGATTCCCAGATTTCGGTGTTGTGGCCCCAACCGGGGTTAGATGTCCATGGACCAGCCCAAACTGAAAAACTCGTGCTTCGGATGGAAAAAATGATAGTGGTCTGTAAGAAAGATCATCTTCCCCGGGGTGCTTACGGCAATCTGTGATTTCGCCATGGAAGCTTAGAGAGCATGAGGGAAAATAGTGGTGTGGGCATTTTTTTTGGTGGGGCAAACACTTTTTGGGGGGAAAAACATGGTTTTTTGTATTTACTATTCCAAATTATTCTATTTTGGTGGGACCCTATTTGCCCTTAATGACGAGCGCCCTGGAACATATTCATCCAGTGGAACCACCAGAAACACTCTATGGCATATGAATTCTTAATGTAAACTCCGCTCTACCATTCATGGTTGTTGATACATCTGTGTAAATTCTGGAAACATGTAATGAAGATGTTCCATTGTGGCTGATTTATTCAGTAGATTATTCTCCACATCTTTGCTTGAAAATTTAAAGGGATGGAGGTTGATACAGTTAGTGTTACCTATTCTGGTTCCCTGTGGTCAATAAGAAATTCTTTCTGGTATTGAGTTAAAATTAATAGCCTATATAACATTCCTATTTCCTTTGCTTGGTTGTTAGACTTGACTTTTATATATTTATATTTGTTGTTCTATGAAAACATGTTTTTTGCTTACTTTTTAACGAAATTTTCCCCCTGAGTGGTTACTGGGCCCCAAATTTTGGGGTAAAGAAGAGAATTACTGTTACCTGCCACGCATGTCGTAAGAGGCGACTAAGGAGGTTTGGCTGAAATCGGATGCATGTCCTAAATGTGTAGGGAAATCTATGCGTTTAGGGCCTACAAACCAATGTGCAACGTATACACGTTCTGGAAAGATCAAACATATCACAAAAAGTGATTAAAATTGGTCGTAAAGAACGAACGCAAAGAAGAAGAAGAAACACAATTTAATATCATCCCTTTAAATTATATTCGCTATTTTTGATCTGGCCTATGGGCGTCTAGTTTAAGCAGTAGTGGGGCTCCCAAACCCCAACCCAAGCGTACCTGGTTCAAACTCTCGGCAGGCGATTTGGGAGGCAAATTCGTGTCCGTGGCTTTTGCGAACGGTAAAAAAAGACTCCACCGTTCATAAAGAAATGGCGAACTACTGAACGTATAAGTGCTAGAAAATCAACGACTCGTTTACTGTGATTGATGGCTAAGTCTGTGAAGGACATGCCACGATTTTCATTTTTCGTTTGATCTGGGTAATTATGATTCCCCTTTTCTCCATGATATAAGAAGACTTTAGTAGAAGAAGTTATACAGCATGAGGGCAAGATGGAAATGATAAAAGAATGACTTTAGTAGAAGAAGTGTATGTACAACACTGATGGCAAGATTGGTACATGATATAAGAATGACTTTAGTATAAGTGTATAGTACAAATCTGAGGGCAAGAGGAGTACATGATAAAGGATGACTTTAGTAGAAGAAGTGTAAGTAAACTACGATGACAAGATTTTTACATGATATAAGGATGACTTTAGTAAAGAATGTATAGAACACTGATGACAAGATGTTTTACATGATATAAGAATGACTTTAGTAAAAATTTATGGTAAATACTGATGGCAAAATGGGTACATGATAAAAGGATGATTTTAGTGAAGATGTGTATGCAACTACTGATGACAAGATGTGTACATGATATAAAATGACTTTAGTATAAGTGTATGTAAAACTACTGATGACAAGATGTGAGTACATGATAAAAAGGATGACTTTAGTAAAAGTGTATAGTACAACATGAGACAAGAGGGGGCATGATATAAGGATGATTTTTTAATAAGTGTATAGAACAATACTGATGGCAAATGTGAGTATCAACTTTGGGGGGTTGTGGAGAGGGGGTGATCGTTTCGGTGTTTGATCCCGTTGCAATCTATGTCTGAACGTTGATTTTCCCCGGGCTCACTGGTGGGGGTTTTAAAATCACAAAAGAGCCTAACCAATGGAATACAGACAAACTATAATGGAACATGTGAAAATGGTTTCTACCAGACGCAGCTTTTGGGTAGTACCAATTTTGGTTTATTTTTCCTTTTAATTTGTTATTTCGCTAGGTTTAACTGTTTTTTTTTCTTCCAACGCCCACGACCACTTTTAACCATTCGTGATTTTTAGTGATCTGAGCCTAAGAGCGATTGTAGTTGTGCCAGTTAAGCCCGAGTCCACATTTTTTTACTAAGCTTTTTTTTTTACTAGGTGCTTCCATCCCCTACCTCCGTGCCTCAGACATGCCTTGTAGTGTAAATACAGTGTTACTATTTTTTGCCCCTTTGGGGCCCCGGGGGTACACGGACGTGTTGAAATTGATACAACTTCATGTTAGTCTTATCTTTTATCTTATCTGTCATTTGATGTCAAGCGACGTGGGAGAGTTAGTTTTCTATCTTGTGCTACGGTGTGTTGCGCTTGACGTTGTCAGTCATGCTTTCGCAGGACACTGAGATCGTATCTATCCATCGTGTTCTTGGCTGCCTCGTGCTCTGCGCCTGAGTGTCAGATTATTATAGGCGCGATGGTAGTAAATGTGGTTCCATTCTCTCATTGAATGGCGAACCATACCATTGCGCTTCTCGATGTACTGTATGCATGGTATAGTACCAACGATGCTTCTATTCTCGTTTCTCACTCTATCTCTCGCCTTAACGTTGACAGCTTTTCCTTAGACATCTCATTTCCCATGTAGTAATCTTTCTTTCTTGTGTCTTAGTCAGGGGCCATGTTTGCTTTTTATTAGCAGAAGTTGGAGATAACTTTATCACAGTTTGTCATTAATTTGGCTGCCATGTGTACTTGGATGTTTTAATAGTGGTGACAGTTGGTATGTCACTGCATTTGCCAGCCTCTGGCATCTGGTCTCGATTTCTCTGTCCATCTTTCCATCTGCTGTGATATGCTCACGAGATATTTGGATTCTGAAGTCTGTTGTATTTTGACATGTTAGTATGATTATTAATTGTAGTACACATTTATCTTATTGCGCCTACAATTACTTAAGCACAGTCGTAACAGTTCAGATCATTCATAGTTATTGCACGACAAGGGAGGTCACATGATACAGTACTCTGAAATTACCTCCCTCTAGGTTGCACGTTTTCAGTGACACTGTGCCTGAATTATCGTCTGTATCGACTCCCAGCACCTTGGTCCCCTATGCTCATAGTAATCTTCTGCTCGACCGCTTTTTGTAAGGCAGTTCTAAACATTTAAATATATGTCACCCTAGACAGCACATATTTCCCGATCTAAATCCCTTACGGGGACTAAAAACTCGGTGGCAGCTCGTCATTAAGAGCCAGAGGGCTGAGCCCCACCAAAAATAATACATGGCGATGCATTTGTATTTAATAAATGAAAATATAGCCTAACCGAAAACATGATTTTCCCGGCTTGTGTCTGGCTCTACCCAACAAAAAACGATCACGAGCCGCCACTGTCCCAAAACACAGAGCATAACTAAAATCCCGTTTTATACAACCTGAAGTCCTTTTTAAGATTTGGGTCCCAGGCAATGCTACCAGTATAACCAAAAGACACCTTGCCTATCTTAGGTTGAAAGAAGCGTACCTCGGCCTAATAGAGGACGCCATACAATAACCGAAAAATGTGACCTCGTCAATTCTCCGCAATGAGTTAATTATTATTATTTATGTTTATTGATCTACACGTTATAATTTGTAAAAAACAGAATAGTTCTTAGGTTGAAGCGGAGAGGCGTCGGTTCAGATTGTTTAATCCTTACATGACAAACAAAGAAGTAAACAACACTCGCCCGATGGAGTAGTTTAGGATATTCACACAGATCGAGTAGCAGCTCGTCGTCATTTTTGGTGAGTAAGGCTAGACAAAATTTCAGAAATCCATGGTTTTTTAGGCTAGGTTTATATTTTTGTATTTACTATTATTTGTCTATTCCGCAAGTTCTTCCCTCTTTACTATAATGATTTGACTCCGCATGCGCAAATAACAAACGGGACAACGTTGCACAGGTTAAAGTGAAACTCAAGTGTATGTCATGTTTCAAATATCTTCCACTCCGGATATGTCATAGATTACTCGATCTCTTCTACAATATCTCAACGCGTCCAGCGACTGACGTACCGATTGATTTGATATTAAACTCTCACGATTCCTGTTACGCTGTTCTTTTTCTTCCTCAATCTTCAAACCCAGCTCATACAATCATTGACGTACGATTGGTTTAAATGAAAATCTTCTTTGCGACCACACTCTACAAGCAGGTTGTAAATATTGGCTCCTCCATGCTAGCCCACTGATAAGGCAGCAGACCAACCATCCTTCCTGCTCTCTCAATGCCAAGGACATGTATACCAGAATAGAATACGTGTAATTGCAAATTATTTGATGCTGTAGTGATTCAGTCCATTACAAAAACATCTGAATAGCCATGTAATGGATATACAGACAAAACTATATTGAGCAATTTATATGAAACTGATCTTCTTCCTTATATATATATTTATAAGATATACATTGTGATGTTTCATTCTATAAATAGAGGAGACCTCTGTCAATGTTATATTCAAATTTCGATTACATGAACTTTCAAATATATTTTATTTATATTCATGGAAACTGTTCAGATATATACTAACTAGTCGGCTGGGGGCCCGGGGCTGACAAAGCCCGAACCCAGTAAACGCTGGCTAAAACGGACACATCGCGAAGGATAGCACCGAGCTGATGGCGCTAAAAAGATGTGACGAAACACCATATGGAAGGCTGCATGAATCAATTTCCCATGAATAAAGATTTGCCTTAGGGAAATATGGTACATCAATCTAAGCAGTAATCATGAAGAAGATATATATACTAGTTTTTTAAATATTTTTGTGAGTCTTCTGTTTTACTATCTTTGGAGTCAAGTTAGTGAGATTACATAGTGTTTATTCAGCTTTGAATCAGTTCAGAGTGTAAATTCCATAGTGTTTTATTTTATGGTGTTTTATTCAGCGTTTGTCAGGATGAGTGTGAGATTCCCATGATGTTTTTATTCAGCGTTTAATCAGGTTGAAGTGTAGAGATTCCAGTATTTTATTCATAGTGTTTTATTCATTGTTTTAATCAGGATTGGAAGTTCAGAGATTCATAGTGCTTATTCTTTAATCAGAAGTTGAGTACAGAGATTCCATAGTGTATTTAGTGTTTAATCAGAGTTGAGTGTAGAGATTCCATGGTATGCTATTCAGCTTTGAGATCAAGTTGAGTGTAGAGATTCCATAGTGTCTTATTGTTTGAATCAGAGTTGAGTGTGGATTTCATAGTGTCTCTTATTCAGCTGACTTTGAATCAGAGTTGAAGTTTAGGATTTCATAGTGTCTTATTCGGCTTTGGATCAAGTTGAGTGTAGAATTTCATAGTGTCTTATTCAGCTTTGAATCAGGTTGAAGTGTGGGATTTCATAGTGTCTTATTCAGCGTTGTAATCAGGATTGAGACATAGAGATTGCATAGTGTATTATTCAGCTTTAGTCAAGAGTTGAAGTGTAGAGGTCCATGAAGTGTCTTCAGCTTTGAATCATGATTGATGTGATTTCATAGTGTTCTATTCAGCTTTGAATCAAGTTGAAGTGTGAGATTTCATAAGTGTCTTATTCAACTTTGGATCAAGTTTGAGTGTGAGATTTCTGTGCATTATCTTATTTAACACAGATCAGTTGAAGTGTAGAGATTCCATATAGTGTCTTATTCAACTTTGAATCAAGTTGGATTCAAGGATTTCATGAGTGTCTTGTGCAACTTTGAATCAGAGTTGAAGTTTAAGTTCATAGTGTCTTATTTAGCTTTGAATCAAGTTGGAAGTGTAGAGATTTCATAGTATCTTATTCAGCTTTGAATCAGTTGAGTGTAGAGAGATTTCATGTGATGTCTTTCAGCGTTTAATCAAGTTGAGTAGTAGAGGAGATTCCATGAGTGTCTTATTCAGCTTTGAATCAAGTTAAAGTGTCTGAGATTCCATGTAGTGTCTTATTCAGCTTTGAATCAAGTTGAAGATGTAGAGATTTCATATTATGCTTATTCGGCTTTGAATCAAGTTGGAAGTGTGAAGATTTCATAGTGTCTTATTCAGCTTTATGAATCAAGTTGGAAGTGTAAGAGTTCCATAGTGTCTTATTCAGCTTTGAATCAAGTTGATGTAGAGATTCCATAGTGTCTTATTCAGCTTTGAATCAAGTTGAAGTGGGGATTTCAACAATTGTCTTATTCAGCTTTGGATCAGAGTTGAAGTGTAGAGATTCCATAGTGTCTTATTCAGCTTTGGAATCAAGTTGATTATAAGGATTTCATAGTGTCTTATTGGCTGATCAAGTTGAGTGTGAGAAATTCATAGTGTGTATTCGGCTTGAATCAGGTTGGAAGTGTAGAGAGATTATTCCATAGTGTCTTATTCGGCTTTGAATCAGAGTTGAAGTGTAAGGATTTCATAGTGTCTTATTCAGCTTTGCAGATCAAGTTGAAGTGCTAGAGATTCCATAATTTATTATTCAGCTTTGAATTAAGGTTGAGGTGTGAGATTCTATAATTGTCTTATTCAGCTTTGAATCAGGATTGAAGTGTGGGATTTCTTGGTGTCTTATTCAGAGACTAATTTAATGACAAACATGACTGCGCAACATAGGAATATGACATAAATCCAAACCGATATCCAAAGTGTACATAATTTATTTCCAGAACTCATCAACAATGCTCACAGTTCAAGCATCTATTGGTCCCTCTGTCTCCACCAGAATACTTTGAAAACTTACAATGGACATAACTTAAATTACCAGAAATAGCCACCCTTACACATCCACATTTACAGTACTAAGAACATTCTTGCATCTTGAAGATAGTACTTTGTGACTGAAGAATATCAATAATAAGTGTGTATCTTTGTGTGTGTATATGCCTCTCCCGCTTCTTGTGGGTGAGATAGCAGGGGGGCCTCAACAGTTGTCACTGCCTCCACAGTGATTACTCTTCTTATACATATATATGTGCACACCACACTTGGCTGAAAAGGAATTCCCCCAAGAGGCGCTGAAGCGAACTTTGCTGAAAGGGCAAAAATATCAGACTCAATTCCATGGAAGAGATTATGACCGATTGTCCAGGTCAGAAGCGGTATGGAAGATATTATTTGCAGGCCTAATATAACATTATAAATTTACAAGAGGAATATATAACATTTTTTCATATATAAGTGTGTGCATGTATCATATATATATCAAGAACTTGCTCGAACCCTTCAATTATGTTAGGTGCTGTTGGATTTACATTGGGGAGGAGATCATATCTATGGTTCTGGAGTGCTTTAGCTGACAGTCCTCATATAACAGATATATCAAAGATTCTTACACACAAACAAAGCTGGCTAGCTTGTAATAGCACAAGTACACTTACAAGCTATTATGGTTAGCAAAAAAAAAAACTCCAGCAGACTGGAAAATCAAAAGAAAATACTGTACTGCATGACATAAGAACAGCAAAGCTGTAAATATATATATGCCTGTGCATCACTCCATACTAAATATAATTTTTAAAATAATACATTTCTGAATTGTGCTCAATGTAGTGATTGATCTTGTTTTGAAAGATACACCACACAAAGAATAGCAAAGAATATTGTATCACTAACACCAACATGTGTGGCACATTTACTATTTTCCAAATATTCTTTACTTGGTTTAAATGTGACTGAAAGATACAATTTAATCATGACACAGCATAAAGTAGATTGTGAGCATCTGTGGCTTAAGCGGTAGTGAGCTCGATCCTAACTTAATATCTAGTTTCAAACTTTACGGTGAGCAGTTGAAACAAATAGGGAATTTCTGAATGATAAAATGAAGCTGCCCGTTCAGAAAGCAATCAGCAAACTACTGAATGTATATAAGTGGTGCCTGAAAATAAACGATTAGTTTACTGTTGTTGATAGCTAAGTCCTGTAAAGGGATTTGCACAATTTTCATAGAATTCAGTTAGGAGGTTGCTAGTAACAATTTTAAACATGAAATTAAAATCTCTTTTGTAATGATTGTCATCACACAGTTTGCTGCAGAATGAGTTTTGAAGTTGCAGATAATGTTCCATAAATGTTTTGTACAGATGAGTTTGAGATTATAATCATTAAGTATGCTAAATGTTTGTGGAATAGGTTTTGAAAGTTGCAGATAATGGCCTTTCGTAAATGTTTGCTTTGGAAAATAGGTTTTAGAAAGTTGCAAATAATAAGCTACGCTAAATGTTTGTACAGAATAGGTTTTGAAAGTTGCAGATAATGAGCGCTATGCTAAATGTTTGTACAGAATAAGTTTAGAGATTATGAATAATGGCGCTATGCTAAATGTTTGTACAGAATAGGTTTTGAAAATTTAAGATAATGGCTTTCCTTTAAATGTTTTGTACAGAATGGTTTTTGAAAGTTGCAGATAATGACGCTATGCTAAATGTTTTGTATAGAATAAGTTTTTGAAAGTTGCAGATAATAGGCGCTTCCTTCAAATGTTTGTACAGAATAGGTTTAGAAAGTTGCGATAATGGCGCTATGCTAAATGTTTGTGCAGAAACATTTCACTGTCGTGAAGAGTCTAACACAAGTTAACAGGCCCAGTAGCACAGTGATTGGTGCATTTACTGACTAGAAGAATGGTCTTGGTTCAGTTCCTAGATGGTGAGATTTTCCAACTGCAAACTGCTCTGAGTCTGCCCAGTCTCAGTGGGTACAGAGAAACCCTGGAGAGAAATAAAGAACTAGCCGACAGTATTAACCATATCCCGCCCTTATAGTACAACTTATTGACAAAAAAATGCAAAGCCTAGCATCATATTCTTTAATATGTCATATTATTAAAAATGGATTCTTAGATATATACAGTGATCTTTTTCTCGTTAGACCGCTATAATTGATTACATGCACAATTGTGCATTTCTGACAACTTTTGCCCAATTCCTGCTTTCATATTAACAGTGTTCACGCCACATACAAGAGTGTTTCTTGACTTCAAGAGTAATGTACTATGATAGAAAAGTTAACAAATCGTGAACATGCTGATTAATATAAGGTCATATTTATATTCAACTTCATTCTTCTAGTAGAGAAACACAAGTAATCTGTAAGACAATTCAGTTGATTTAACCATGGAACATTGTGCTCTATCTAGGATGCATCATATCTGCGCACATATTCACTAATACGCACAGAAGTTTGATTTTACTGATTCTTCAATGATTTGTTCAGGTGATATTGAATCTATCCAGAAATTTAAGTTTAGATTACATGTTGTAAATTTAGAACTGGACACTTGAGGAATTAGAATAGATGTGTTTAACCCAGCAAGTCACAGGAACCAGCAAGTCACAGGAGACCATCAGTTCAACATCTGCTGAGGACAAATGAGCAGCTACGTTCTGCTAGATTCTTTACAGCATCCTATCAGTAACTAACTGATAACTTGTGCACACATTATATAATGACATGTACTAATACTGTATCAGATAAGCGCTAATGGTATTTACAGTACTGTAATTGCATTAAAAACTGCATTCAAATATGAAAATTGTGGAACAAATGAATTCTGTTGGATTCCTCATAAGAACCGCCTATAATTATTCAAGTACAGTATAAGTGGTGCACTAAAATTCACAATCTGAAACAATCCTAGACAAGGAATGATAGTTACTTGTTTGTGTAATTTTATTCATATATGACAGAGAGTCAAAGATTAATCTTATTATGACAATGAAATCTCTAAATCACATATTAAATGGCAGTACTAAGGATATGTTATACCTTCTGAGTATCAGTGTTTGCAGGTTCTTTCTGGAAAGCTTGAAATTTGTTTCTTTTTGTAGTCACATAGTTACCAGGTTGTTGCCAGTAATAAATGGTTTTCTGTTTTTGTCTTCTGCGTTTCTCTAGTGGCTTGGGTGATAGTTATTTGCTTTTTGACAAAGTTCTACCTCATTTATCCACCTTCCTTTCCTGATATTTTATTGTGGTATGATTTTACTGGTGAAATAATTATAGCAGAAAATCATGGCTAAGAGAAATCAATCAAGAAATATGCCAGAAAGAGGTGTAGTGTCAGTTTTTGGGCACTTTAGGTGCAGGAACCAGTGAACACATTCATCTAAAGGTGTTATATTCCACTTGGAACAAGAGGCAGGCTGTCTGGGGTTTATTATATTTCCACTTAGGTGAGAAACCAGCAGACATTCATCTGAGAATTATTATATTCCACTTAGGTGAGAAACCAGTAGACATTCATCACGGGAGTTTATTATATTCCCACTTGGGTGTGAAACCAGCGAGACATTCATCTAGGAATTATTATATTCACCCATAAAAGTTATTAGTTAAATGGGTCTGAAATGTCTCAATACACTCCCACGTCTGTCTGGTGCTGGGGGAAGCAGGAATAATACACTGCAGAGCCTACAAGGCATGTCGTAGGTGACTGCTGTAGGACCTAGGGAAGCTGGATTAAGTAAATAAAAGCAGAAACTCAGAATGGGATGTGCTGGCCTGTGTGGGTGCATAACTGGCAGCATACAATCGCTCTTAAGCAGATGTATAAGAAATCACAGAGTGTGAACAGCAAGAGGTCAATATGGGCATTGAAAAAGTATACCGCTCTATTCTGAAATCCATTCAATAATCTCTTCTATGGGATCAGGTTGGTCTTCTCTTGTCTCTCTCAACAAAAGTTCACTTCCAGCAGGGTTTCCTAGGGTATCATTTCTTTCTTGACCCTTTGTCTCCACTTTGTGCCCACTGCTTTGTGATTCTTTGATCTTTTCTTCTCAAAGTATGCCCAACATATCTCCATCTTCTCTTTCTTATAACAACTGTTACTAATTGGTGACTAGACATCTCTGATTTCATATTTTCTCAATTTGTTCCATTTTATGTTCATCATTTTCCCAGAACATCTCTTCAAATACATTCAATTTACTTTCTATATCTTTATACATTTCCAACTCTCATTTGGTGTTAATACTGATACAACATTGGAATTGAAAATTCATAATTTAGTTCAAAACTATATATATCAGAGGAAGTGAAGAGGCAGTATAAGTGGGAAGTGTGTGTTGCTTCTAGGTTTATAGGTAGCACAGGAAGTTTTAAAGTGCTGTGTCAACTGACAGATGTATCCTGCTCTGGCTGATGTTCCAGGGGCCACAGCCTCGCCTGGCCACTATCCTGCAGTGGAACAAATAAATCAGCGAGAACAGCAGGTAACAATAGGCGTAGTGGGCGGAGGGTGTAGACCAGCCAAGGCTATGCAGACTCTATACGACATTATATTACTGCAGAATCACAGTCCAGCCTAAGGTGATTTTCAAGTTTCACACATATAAGCGGAACAAACTGTGTGAATAACTGCCCACAATGTTGTGGAACTGAAGGAGATATAGTCACTGCACAGCGAATCTGGGTTCCTGACAGCCAGAGACTATGGGAAGCTGCAACAGTTATCTGTCATAACAAATCATTGAACAGTGGTGGACAACAATGCTGCGTCTTTCTGGACTGCAGACACTCCAATCTTGTAACATTGCATTCCCAAAGTTCACTATCAACGGTGAATGATACTATGATCTACCAATCAGGTCCTTATAGATAAATTGTCTGTGTTGCTCCAATGTGTTACTGTCTTACACAGTACGTGCTCCAGTTTCAATATGTTATTTGCCCAGCTTATTACCAAAGTAATAGAAAATCAAAATTTACATTTGACACAGGATTTTCCACATCTTGCCTATTCATCTCACCTACATGTGATTTATCATGTGGTGCATAATCCATAAAGTGCAGTCTGTAGTACAGTCAGATCAAGATATGATGAGGCAATTACACAGATGTGGCTATGCAGTCCTAATTTTTTCTTGCAGAATCCAGATATTAGTAAAAACACTTCTGTATTGAGCGTGTTAAACTCGATCTTAAAATTGATTATGTACACTACCGTATTGTTACCAGAACTCTGGGGGCAAAGAATAATCTTTGTGACCTACAAGGCATGTCATAAGGCGACAGTGAGACTCTAAGGCTTTACACTAAGTAATAAAAGCATCATGAAATCGGATGTGCCCACTTGTAGAGCATAACTGGCTGCGATTCAATGGCTCATAGACTCAGATCACATAGGTGGTTTAACAAGTGATCAATATGGGCATTTGAATAAGAATAATTCTTAATTGTACTTATTCCATTCCACAAAAATTAGCCACCGTCACTTTTTCAAATTTCCGATGATAAGTTTTTGTCAGCTCACTTCATAGCAATAATTTTTCAAATTGAGGGGAGAGATACAACCCGGATGAACCACATATTCCGTATGGCATGGAACTTTTTCCCCCCAAGCAAACCTTGATGACCCCAGTGGTATTAATTAACAGCTGGAATGTAAGCCTGTGTATGTATACATATGCCACATGAATTACAGTCCTGAGACACCCAGAGCAGTGATATCTAAGACACAAGTCTGAATATATTTCTATTAACTGATAGTTCCATAATACAATACAAACAAGCACAGACAAACAAATCCAATTTTTCTTTGAATTACTGCCTTGGAGCAATGGATTGAATTATGGTTTTTATTCTAGTATTTCACATCAAAATTGCAATAAGAAAGAGTGAATGTTTAGGGGGAGATGATCATGTTAAAACAAGTAGTAAGACAAGTGATATGTGGTACATATATGTATCATCAGATATTTCAGATACATATAACTACAGCATATAAAACTCATGTCATGGTGTGAACAAAATTACACACAACACATATGCCATGATCATCATGACAGACAAGTACCCCCAGAAGCACATATGTACATGTTATTACAGACAGGGAGTATACAGTCTGTACATACCATGTAAAGTGACATCAACCTACACCCCAGCACACATAATCTCATATGACGAACCAAGACACACACAACCAGCCTGTGCGTGTGTGAAACTCAAAGATACACACAATACATGTGACGAGACAAGATACACACAGCATGCCATGCTCAGCGTGGTGAGAAACTCGAAAGTTCATACAAAGATACGGTGCAGCCTAGAAGTAAAGAGGCAGGTTGAACTAGTGATAATGCCCCAACTCTCAAAGGGATTTACATGAGATCTAGACAAATCTCACAGTTTCATTAAGCTGAATCATGAAAACACAGACATGAACAGGTTTCTTATAATTTCTTCTTAAACACCTTTGAACCTTATGGAGTCAGAGCTTTTACTATGTATATTTACATGGATAAGAAAAACTACAAACAATAGCTCTCACTACATAATTATTCACTTAGAAGCAGGGATTTTAGAGGAAAAATAACAAATAAACTTGGAGCAAATGAGAGTAAAATGTTAGAATACTGAAATGTTAACATTTACAAAATATAAACTATTCTAAGGTCAATCAATTTCAAAATATGTGTTGTTGTAAACAGATATACGAAGGAGCATTTATTGAATAAAAAGACTACAGTGTTCAGTATTATGAGCGACACACTTTAAATAACTGAATAATGGTGGATGTGTTTCTTTAAACCCAGTACTTAGCTAGAAAGATAAAGGCTTCTCAGAATAGTATTTTGAGGCTAGTGTGGGAGGATCTGTATCTGCCGCTCGCGTGAAGTGGCATGTGTTTGAGCATACTCCGTTTGGCTGGGTACTCAGAGATTAGCCTCTTTCTACCCCATGAGGGCAGATGATACCTTGAACCCAAGCAGCCCCTGAAGACCCTAGATTGGACCATGAACCTTCACTGTGTTTGGAACGGTGATCGGACATGCCTGGCGGACTGCTGGCAGAAGATGCACTGCCAGGATGACCTATGAACTTTCTCAAAGTGCCAAGCAGACCACAGGTCTGCCTCTTCACCATGCTTTCTCACCACTCCCTCACATTTGCTTCTTGATGTCCTGAGTGCCCGGTGCTTGCTGTGGCAGCTCGTAGTATTTCTGTTCTCTTTCTGTACAGGTAAGGAGCCTGTTACTCTGAACCTTGAGAATGAAGAGCCTCCAAAATAGAACCTGGGTCATCTCCCTCACCATCTATTTATCAAAATTCAGTTGTTCACTAATGTTGTGTATATCCTCTTTGCACAAACACACTGCGCTGCAAGATGTCCTCTCACCTGCATTTACCTAAACCACCACAGAGCCTTTCAGCACACAACCTGCAGCTAGCATGCAATAAATGAAACAAATTGTGGAAATCTTCTGTTGAGGCACCTCTATCTTTCTTATCTAAGTATTACTTGTCTCCAGATCTTTATCTAGGAAAAGTAGGGTTAGCATAGTAGATGTATGACGACTTGTACGAATATCATTGCTGTTGATATTCAAAACTGTATCAACTTCAGTCTCAGTTTCATCTGTAACAACTGGCAAGGATTGCAACTCCAGAGTACAGCAACATTTATCCAGCAAAGGCCTTTATCAAGCAAGCGAACAACAGAATGACGAATTTTTAAAAGCAAAAACATATGGGCGACTTCATGCGGAGACATTCAAAGCATTTCTAATTCTACTTTGAATGTCTCTATTGCGTCATCCATATATTTTGTTTAAGTAAATCACCAATATTCATCGCAGTTATCCTTATCTGCATCTTAAAGTATACCTTCCTTCTACGACTCTTTCCGCCCAGTAGTTACAGGGCCCAAATTTGAAATTGTGAAATACAGAACCACTGTTTACCTGCCATGCATGTCAAGAAGTGACTAAGGAAGGTTTGCTTCAAGAAATCGGATACACGTGTCCTAAGCATATAAGAAGTCCTATCACATTTAGGGAGTCTACAAACCAATGTATAAATCCCAAATCTTGTGAATCAAACTATATCTGAGAATGTTTTATAATTGAGTACATGAGAATGAGCATAAAAGAAAGAAGAAAATAGCGCTTTCAAATAGGTTCTTATTAAAATCTTAATTTCCCCTCACCAAGATGTGAATTTATGGTCAATGTTCTCGATGTTCATATCTTACCAAATAGTATAAACATATCACTTCCTTAACCCAGAAACAAGTAGTTAGTCCTCTTAACAATCACAATTACATGGTTTCCAATAAGCCATTGTCATTGGGAGGTTCAGCAATTACTCAACAGTCTAAAGATGAAGGATTGTTCATTGCACCAGAGCTTTACCCATTTGGCTAAGTCCATCTTTTCCATGCAAATGTACATAATCTGCTAGTATTGCACAAAGCATGAACTCCGGCAACAATCTAGTGGTCTCTGGAAAAAATGCACTTGTGAAAAGGGCCGGCAGGGCCAGTTCAAGCCTCATGACCTTCAAAAACACAAGGCAACAGCTTAACAACAGAAAATCTCAGCAATTCTTATTTTATATTTAAGTCTTCAGAGAAGTAGAAGTATTGCAGGACTGAACAAAACTCAGTAACAATATTGTTCTGAAAATGTGCGTTTGTGTGTGGAAAGAGTAGAAAAAAAGATTATATGTGTGCTAATTCTTGTTAGGATAGAGATTATAGATTTTTGCTACAACACAAATGTAAAGATAACATAGTATTAGGTATTAAGTGCATTAGTGTCTGTAACCGATATCACTAAACACATGAAAATGTATGACCAATTTAACAGAACCATTACAGCCTAAGTCATCAGTATTATAGCGCAAGAAAAGTATAGCACTACTGCATCCTTTTCAGTATAGATTCGAAGTAACAGACAGATGCAAACATTAAGCATGTCAAACGATTATCACTTGAAATACAATTTATGAGTTCAAAAACACTATATTAGATGACACTACTACCACAGTAGAACAAGATTAATTAATTGTGTTTCTTCTAGTAGAAATGTGTGTTCTGCTTTTTTAAGCAGAAACTAATGAAAACTGATAACAGTAAATGTTTCCCTAGTTTTAGTATCTTTCTTAATGATACTAAACCTCTTGAGCGCATGTTGTCGTGCTGTGAGGAGGCTGAGATTCTGACTTGGTTGTATGGCAGAGATGCTGGTAGGTTCTGGTTAGGTGGGAATTGGTTCACTAGTGGCTGGGTGGTTTTGGTTGTTGTCTTTGTAGTAGCGCTCAGTTATTGTCTGCAAACCAAAGAACAAGTTACATCAATAAATGAACTTATAAGGCTTTTAATAATAAATACACTATAGATAATTATAATTAATTTGTGTATTCCACCTGGTGGTGCCAGGGTCTAAGTAAGGGGAAGCAATGAATAAAGTACCATAAACCTACAAGACAAGTCCTAAGAGCGATTGAGGTAGGGAGCCTGAGGATCTACCTAAAGTAAATAAAAAGTGTCATGAAATCAGATATGCTTGCTTGCTTACTTGTGGCATATAACTCACATAGTATTACAATCACTCTTAGGCTCAGATCACACAGGTGGTTAACAAAGTGAGTACGTCACGGGCATTCGAAAGTACCCAATGTTGCTACACTTTTCAAAACATTAAAAGTATGCTTTTGGTGGTATACTAGAACACCGTACACTATTACTACATTACTCTAAGTATTAGTTACATAAATTTATCTTATGATAATCCCAACTCGCAAATATTTATCAGTTACCTTTATGAATACACAATTCCATCCTCCAGTTCTTTGTAGCTGTGATGAAACACTCTGTGCTGCAGCTGCGACCATTACACTTGACAATTGTGACTTAACAGTTCTGGGGGTTCATTTTAAAATACAGCAAATTCAATTTATAAACCATTTTTTATTCTTCCTAACATTCTTTGTAACGTATTTATTTCAGGCCATATCATTACAAGTTAGAAACACAAATGCTCCAGCTGTAATACAGTGTGTGTCACCTTACTATATGGTATCTTGTCGTGCTTTCGTGTTCTTTATTTTGTTAAGCTATTGTATTTAATAAAAGAGTGCCATACACCACCAACTAAGCAGAAAGACAGGTTATTATTTTCCCATCTCTGAACAGGGCACAATAGGATAAAGGAGTGCCATCTGTTTTAGCAACTACAAAAATAGGCCCTTTCGACATATATACATGGCACAAACAAGATGACAGAGTCACACATACTGCAGAATATTCAACATACGGAACAGAGAAATACATGGCCAATCCCCATATCAGTCCAAGACAAACTATATACAAAGATATACATAGACTTTGGTTTACCACTAAAAACTAACTAAAGTATATACAAATCGTGTCTATAAACTTGTGGATGAAAGTATATTGGAATTGAAATCTACAATTTCTTCTTGAAAATAAAAAATTGTAAAGATTTTTCCATGCATTCTTGTATGAAATTGTGTCAAACTCAAAAGCTGTATGTACAAAACTAAGAAATACAGAACCTGCAATTGGATCCATATTTTCCCTGCTGCCCGGTGAAAGACCTGTCCAGAGCTGGGCCTGTGCCAAGTGTTGCATGTTGGTGCGGCGTGGCTCGCGTGAACCACCTTTTCGCCCTGGATGTGAATCGTACATTACATAGTAGTCAGGAGGTTCATCGTGTGTGTGTTAGTTAAGGCAACAAATCTAGATATTTTCATTTATAACACTACAATCTACTATACAGTATCTTTTGTGATATCCTATAATAGCACAAAGATTAAAAATGTTTCACACTCAAACTTAATAAAGCGCCAGCTATTGTGCCAGCTATAAAATAAATGAAGATATCAGTCACTGTTGTTCTGGGATCTATTACAGCAATAACAAATACAATTAATTAGAACACATGTTTGGTGAGTTGTACTCAAGGTTAAAAATCAGGAACAACTCAGATAGTAACAGTGTACAATAAAATAACTACTGCATCAAAAATAGTTATTAATTATTTTGATACTGTAAGAAATACATAGTATCTGTAGACCTTTGCTACAGAGATGCTACAAATACCATGGACAGCAAAAGAAAGAGCACTGATGTCCTGAAGTAACTGAATATTAAAGACAATTGGCTGATGACAACATACTATTACATATACAGAAAAATTAGCGTCTTTGAGTCACATCAAGCGTCACAATGACCTGAAGAGAACAGCATTAGGGCATGGTCCCGGGATGCGGGGCAGACCAAGAGGATGACTAAAAAGATATTGAAACCATGAATATGACCATCAATGAGTGGGTGAACTGGTTTAGAGAGACAGTGATTTACAGATGTGATGCAAAAATAGCAATGTCCTACTAAAGGATCTCGCACCTTGATGATGAAAGAAATGCCTTGGACAGCAAGAAAATTAATGAGTTTTAAAACATGCCTGCACACAACAATATAACAAAAGATTAGACAATTAAGGTTCTTCATGCATATAATGTGAAGAAAGGTTTTATAATTGTTTTCAGAGACAGGAGGTAAATTCATGGAGGAAGGTGCTTGGAAGACAGAGAGTGAAGATGTTGGGTGTTCTGACATTGTGGTTCCAATAAAGATATGGACTTCAGGGTGAAGTTAATACCGGGAGAGAGAGTTGTGGAAGACATGAGTCACATACTCTGACAGGCATGACATTGGTCTGATTAATACATTCTAGGTTTACTATATATTTTGTGGATACCAAAACTCTTTAGTGCTACACCAAAGGAAATACATATTTAACTGTAATGTGAAATACTACCTTACAAAGTGTATATCCATGTTCTAAAATAAGATAAACTAAAACTAAGATAGTATAGTAATAGCCAGCTGCTCCATTGCAGAGTGATGATAACAGCCTCATGCAGCCCAAGCAATTTGTTGCACCCTCTCACCAGAGTGTGTCGGGGAGGTGATTGTAGAATAATCCTGGAACCTGTAATCCCCATCACGGGTTGGACCTTTTAAGTCTATCTTTTTGCAGTTTGTTTTCTCCGAGCCTCATCATTACTCTGATTCTCTCCTGCTTTCTATATGTTTACTTACATATTTCAATTTCACATAAATCTTCCACAAAGTTTTCATTGTTGCTGTTCTGCCACCTTTCCTGCTTGTTTCCCATGTTAGGCCACAATCTTTCACTCTCTTTCCACAGTTCTCCTTCAAGTTTCCTTTAGTGTTCAGGCCTTCTTTTCCATCTGTCATTGCAGGCTGCTAATAATGCTGGCATCGACCTTCATATCTTCAAATCCACCTCCATTTAAATTATTCGCAGTGGCCTCAATGATGCACAGATTGTTCATTTTTCAGTCTCTTTGTTTGCTATTGTATTCAAGAAAATTTATGCAGTGTTCTTGGGCATTTATTTTGGAGTGTATCCAACTTGTGTATGAGCATGACAGAAATCCTCAGCTATACAAATTCCTCTTGTGCTGTTGCAAGTTACATTTAGCAATTTCGCAGGGAACTGCCCGTGGTGTCTATATCAAAGTATTTTAGAGACAGAGAGTGTCTTTGAAGCCTTTTTTTCCAGCCACCAACCTTGTAGTTTTGACATCAAACTCACAATACATCAACTGTTCTGAGATTTGTTTATCAAGCATCCACACAATGGGACTAAGATGATACAAAGATGTTAATAATAGCCCGGTACTACTGCTACAGTGTATTTTCTTTGTAACAATGGTAACATAACAAAAAGGGATATAGAAATCTCAGGTGTCCTGTGTTCCAACAGTTAAAGTGAGATGCAAAGTCATCAGTCATGATTAAGATTTCGCCTGGTAATGAAGCACCTATAGGACCAAACCTGGATATGAAACATATTGGTGTGTTAATGACTACACTTCAATGATATATATACTTTGGGAAACCCAGTTCCAGTATGACCAAATTGTATACTCAGAATATCAATCACATATTACATACTGCTAATAATACGTACTATATTCATATTAAATACATATATTCCTATTTAACTGATTGGTTCAATAAGTAAACTGAGGCGCTACTATTTATTGTTTTAGGCGATCTTAAGAAAATTAATTTTTACAAAAAGTATTATGTACTCATAAACATCTGTTAATAATTAAAAAACTGGCTAGTTTGTACATACTATCTAATGTGAAAAATAGGACATCAATTTCATTCAGCCACAACCTGTTTTTCAACTCAGTAGCTAATCAAGTTAAAATAATATTCTTCCAATGCGTCTTATAATAGGCTAAAATTATTATCTTGTATCTTGATACAAATAACATTGAGGCAGCCTCTTTGCTTCATTAAAAAGAATGTAATTAAACTTGGAATGCAGATATGTATACACCAAACTAGAGAAACAAGTTTATTTATTTTAAGTTGGAAATAGGTTCTAAGTGATAGTTTTGAAATTGGTAAGACAAAACAACCAAGTCATTTAAGATGTGCATTGAGAAAAGGAAGTATCAATATAAAGGAAAGAGATAGTAGTAAAAACTTATGTAAATGTAGTGAGAAACACGTAAAAACAAAGTAGTTTGAGAAAATACAAAAACAATACAAAAAACAGCATTTCAACCAAAAGGCCTTTATCAAGCAAAGATACAGCAAAAGTGAATTTTTCACTTCTAACACATATCTACAAAACACATCATAAAATCAGACAATCAGGTAGGCTGTGGCCTAAAAATAAATCACTTGTTAAGCGAATAGCGAAAAATAGTGCAAAAAAGTGCATTAGAAAAGACAGTAAAAATCAAATATATATAACATATACACATATAGAATATGAGCTTTGAAGAAGAAAGTATTAAGAAAGCATAGGAATAGTGTATTTTGATGGGTCCTTGAGAGAGAAGCAGCTCACTACATAGACCCACAATTTCCTTAGGCTTCAGCCAGTGTCTTGTCTTGTGAGACTCACTGGATACTATCAGTCCTATAAATCAAACTCTTTGTGAAGAATAAAGAGGCAAATCTACCCCCTCCCCAAATGCACTCTTATCTGGTAAATGGTGTTTGAATATGCTGTTCATCTATATTTACATATTGGCTGAGGACTGCCTGCGTAGTTGATAGTAGCTCGGCCTGCTAAGCGCATGGGCGCCTCATAGCGCACCGGGTTCCAGACTTCTGTCGGCATTTGTTGGTCCCTAGTGCTACCGGAGCGATAGCGTAGAGTACCTCTGAGTGGAAAAATCTGCCGCAACGTAGCGAGGAATGCTAATTACGAGTACATTGAGCGACTGCCAGTGTAAAGTAATTCTGGCGTCTTAGCTGCTGCCATTATGAGAAATTGGAAAAACAGTTTTCACTGCTAAAGAGTAGTTCAAGAGATGAAACTTCGTCTGAGTTGACGGACAAAGAGAAAAAACGAAAAAAAAAAAAAAACATACCAGCTACTATTGTATCAATAGTTGCCCTTAGTATTAACACTAACAAAATGTGTCAATCATATATAAGATTTGGCGTTAACTTTCTTTAAACATAGTTTCCATGAATTCTGATAATCTTTACGTCTGCTTATTATCTAGAAGGGTGAGCAGATGTAATGTTACATCTAGAAGGGTAGACAGATGTAATGTTATTACATCTGAAGGTGGACAGATGTGATGTTGCACCTGAAGGTAGACAGATGTAATGTTATTATCTAGAAGAAGAGTGGACAAATGTAATCTTGCACCTAGAAGGGCAGACAGATACAATGTTCACCTAGAAGGGTGGACAGATGTAATGTTGCATCTAGGGAAGGACAGACAGATGTAATGTTGCACCTGAAGAACTTAGGAGCAGTAATGTACATCTAGAAGATAGGCCTTAGATGTAATGTTACATCAAGAGGAAAAAAGATAGAGTAGGTAGCTGGGGGCCAAAAACAATGGCATATTGCTCTACTGGTAGACAAGAAACAATAGTGATATTGTTTATAAAGGCAACATCAGATAAACTGTTCTGGACATGCAGGGTTTGATAATGAGAGGCAGACGTACCTGTATCAATGTACTGGAAACTGATGCTGAATGAATGGGGTACCCTTCACTGTAGCTACGCGATGAGCAACATTTGATGTCTGAGGAGGGCGGAATGAGTTGGGTATGTTTAGCTCGATGAGCAATGAAGCATCGCCGTACCGCGACATATGCTCGAGGCTAGACGCAATGGGTCTGTTCAGATTGCGTAAGCTCGTTTCGATGCAGCAACAGAAAAAGACCTGCGTTTCAAATTAGTAATAAATAGTTAATAGTTTGAAGTATGTTGTGACAGCAGGCGAGTGGAAAGGAAGCAAAGAAAGGGCCAATAATGGTCAGATTAACATGACATGGAAAAAAAGTCATGTAGAACAAAGGTGCGAGGCCTGCAGTCACCTGTATCATCCAGGTAGCAACAGTGCATGAGAAAAAGTCGAGTGTTCCGTTCACATCAGACTAGTCTAGCCCCAGTTTGTTCTAAGTGTAATCTCACCACTTTGACAGAGATATACAGACCAGTCTTGCCTTAACATGTTGTGAAGCTGGATAGAATAACCCATCCTATGAAACAATGGGGCAGGTGTAAGACTGAAGGCTGTTCTGCATAGAACTACCTGCATAGAATACATCTGAAGCCATAGCCACATCTTTTTATGTTGTGTTGCAACATTAGTTTAGATTAGATTAAATTGGTTTCTGCATTCAGCGTTGGAGGTTACTGTTGTAACATTACCTTAGATAGTCGTTTCTGGCTGAAAGGTTGGGTTACTGTTGTATCTTTAGCTTGAACTAGTGGTTTCTACAACTGAAATGTTGGGTTACTGTTGTAATAATGGCTTAGACTAGTGGTTTACTACTGGCTGATCTAGTTAGAATCAATATCCTTCCCATATTCCAGCTTATCAAAATGCCACCATAAAGAAGGGCTGATAAGCTTTCTTCTTGAGGCGCTCCATATCGACCACTTGTCAACCACTCTGTGTGATTTGTGTACAATCTGAGCCTGGAAGCGTTATCGTTGTACCAGTTATCGCCACAAGTAAGCCAGCACATCAATTTCTGCGCTGCTTTTTATTTACTGGTAGCATCCTAGGCTTCATCAATGTACCCACAACCTGCATTGTAGTTTTGCAGTGAATACCTATTCTGTTTCCTTGCAGGCCCCAACTACACACAGGTAATAGCTTTCAAATTTTTGCCTCCTATATAGTCAGACATAGAGGTGTCATCATACTAAATGATCCTACAAATATAGATATGTATATTTGTGTTTAGGTTTAACCACTAGCTACGTAGTTGAGATTTAACAAATGTCCAAAATATGTGACTTTTGTAACTAAAAGTAAATGCTCCAGTCAACGATAGAAATGTTTTGCTGGTGAATGTTAAAAGTCCATATTTACAATAGCTGTTTTGTTCTTGAATAACTTAAGTGGGAGTGCGTTGTGTTGGTAACTCAAGTTCTTCCTGTATTCTCAGCTATGATCAGGATATGTCCGGGTTGAAGCCAGTTCTCATACAATTAAGTATGCAGTCATATGGCCTTTGTGAAACATGAGTAAAATATGCGAGAGAGCGATGAAATAAGCATTACAGTAGAACTTTGAGATGAAAAAATAGTTTAGGTGAGATCTAAATCTGTCATCTCATTTTTGTTTCTCTAGGCATTACAGGATTGATAACGTATGGAGCATCCACTTAAACTAAATGTGCTAAAGGCATTTTCAGTAACAAATCCCCACAGGAATACAATAATCAGGGAGAAGAACAGGCTAGTACCTAATCAATCTTGTCGTGTAAGTCAAATGAAGAATTGTTAATGGGGCAAATGACCCAGCAAGTAGAAACAAACAACTATATGTGCACAAGAGTTATTGTCAAAGCCAGTATTGGTCAATGCCTTTATATTTGCATTATAGGTAGTACATGCTAAAGTTAGTAACTAACAACACATTAACAAGTTAATCTGTGACCATTGTTAATCTACTCTTCTGTTCCCAGCAACTACATTAACTTAACTAACAGCCAACTATTACCACCACATTAAAATATAATCAAAAAATCAGCTAATACACATATGGTTAAATATCCCTACAGTTCTTAATATTACCAATTATTTGTTCCTTTCTTGATAATCTAACTGAAATCGTATTTGCTATAACTGATGACCTTTAGGAAAAAGTAATCAATGATATGTAGAGTCAATACTTTTTAAATGGCAGTGAGTCATGGACAATGGCAGACAAATGGTAGAACATTTGGAAGCCACAGAAATGTAGTTCCTCAGAAGAATATTGAAGAAGATCATGGATAGCTAGAAAGGCCAATGAAAGTCTTGTGAGGGCAATTCATATTGAAATTAATCGATCAAATAAACAGACAATCAAGGTTTTGAACCTTACTCAATTATAGAACAGTTTAAATTTGGTTACAAGAGGCAAAATACAGGGAAAGAGAGGGACAAAGGACCGTTCGGACTCGAAATCATGGTTTTAGCAATGGTTGATTACCAGAATGATGGATTGTACCGAGACAGACGAATGTGGACAGGTATGATTGTCTCACGTAACCGACGCGACGCAGTTGATTGATAATTGTCATGTGTCTTAACTATGTGGCTGTCATTACTTTTCTATATATTTGATACCAATAATGAAAACAGGCATCACACTACTATTCTGTTGAAAGAAAGAGTTCCCAGCATCTGATTATTTAAACAGCACTGTCCCATAGGTAACAATTGCAGGCAGCCTCTATTCACACCCATTTGTGATACATCTCTATCTATTTCAATTCTCAGCTGTGATTTTAATCAGATTTCCAGAACAAAATGTGTTTCTGAATAACAGAGCGATTCAGTTTTAAATAAGCACAATGTTGTTTTTAATTAAAACTTGTAGTCAGGATTAAATTTTCATCTATTATTATTTTATTCATTTACTATTATATTACTTACATAATTATTATTTAAACTTTCCATATTTATTCCTCCAGTCAGTAGTTAGATCGTAAATATAAAAACAATGAATAGCATGGTTTAGAGAGATGAGAATAGCAGGTTTCAAATCTGAGAAAGTGCCTTTATATCTATCTTTTATTTATGTCTATGAATCAAGTAATAAAACAAATATATCAAATACTCATTAAAGCTAGATCAAGTAAATATAATATGCTACTTTTCTTTGGATGTATACATACAAAATCTAGTAGAATACACTGCGTGGGATGTTCTGTGGGTATATGACTTATTGATGGTAGTAACACATCATATGGTGGAGTATAAGTCATAATCAAAACAAATTGATTTCTTGTATCGTTGCCCTTAAAAAAATTTTATGTTTGCACATGAATCACAGCTCACCTTTGTGAATGGAAAAACAAATTGAAAAATAGATAATATTTCATGTACAGTTTTAATCAATTATCAGTATACAAACTAACAAATATTTCCATCATTAGCCAAAATCGTGTCATATCCTTTAAGGATGTCATCATCAACTCTACAATAAATGGTCAATGATTTTCGGCACATTTATCCGTTCAGTAGTTTGTCATTGCTTTTGAGCGGTGGGGTCTATTTCTATGTTGCCACAAATTCACTGATCTGGCATAACAACTGAGGTAGATGTTAAATCGCGAAACTACTTCTTATTGAATTACTTATAAAAAAAGCTTGTAGCATATCTGCCTGGAACCAGTCTTTAGTATATATTTTCTTGGGGTCGCTGCTTCTAGCATTTCAATTTCTTTCACCACCCATACTGATCAAAGCGTCATGACCATTTACTATACTGGATGATATTTGTTCGTATCTTTCAAACATTGATACAACGTGTATGCTCTGTCTCTTATAAGTAACCCCATAGCTCAAGGAGCAACTGCTTGCACTCTGTTCCATCAACCAGCTATGTGCGTGATGGATTACAAGACTCGACATCCTCATATTCACTAATCAATGTTGAGTCTGCGGTACGTGTTTAGAATAGAGGCATTCATTTGTCGTCAGTTACTGGGATGGGCAAGGTATATGCCTTCATTTCCTGTCACTATGCTTCTGTCATGTTATTGCTCAAACCAAAGCATATAGGCAGTTGCCTGTGGGATGAACACACTGATAGAAGAATACTAATGATGATAATAGCACAAGAATGGCCTGCCATGGATGGCCCGCAAGTGGTTACCCGGGGTCTAAATTTGGGTGTAAAGGAATAGAACCATATTTGCACCTGCTACACATGTCGTAGGGGCGACTAAGGAAGGTTGGCTAAATCAGATGCACATGTCTAAATGTGCTAAATTAACCTACTGCCCTTGTGGGGTAACAAGGTCAGCCAAAGGCTATGGTGAACCCAGTAGCTGGCTGAATCCGGCCAAATTGCGAGTATTAAGCACAGGGCTTCGTCGTGGCGAAGATGTGTGAAACCCACCCATGCTAAGGCTGCATGAATCGATTTCATGAATGAATTTATGGAAGATCTGCTACATCAGTTTTAGGTGGTGATACGAGGATGGCCCCAAGCCTAACGATTGTAAATATTACAATTGTGATATACAAAGGAACAGAATGGATCTGATAGATGTGACATATTTAACTTCCACAATGTTATCATTACCTGTTCGGGTTGGCAAATATGAAAGCTGAACTGCGCAATTAAGCGGCGATAGTGTGGCGGTGCGTTGATGATGTATAACTATGCTGATGCATCTATCATCGCTGTTAGAGAAATCAGACTAAAGTTCTGGATGGCGTGCACCGTTTGAGTACAGCTGCAAAGCGCTGAATGGAAACATAGAATACTTCAGTATTAGATGGAAGTTGAGGCCATTACTGCTACCTACAGTGACTCTCTGAATTTCCATCTACACAGGAATCATTATTGTGTCTGATTTGGAAGGTCACAATAGCAATTTCTTGGTGTAATGAGTGAATATAGCATATCAAGTTCAACCTCAAAATACTTATATATTAACTATTGTCCTGGACAAGCTTGTTTTTGTAGTAATCACATTTGATCAAACAAGCCCTTTCAACAACGTAATCATTAGTAGTTGAGGACAGATAAGGGTACAGTGCCAGTTGCTAGTGATTGCACTTGCTGGAAGAGGACAATGATAATGAGTTGAATCAATCTTACCAATTTAAGGAGTTTGGAATCACATATTATACTGCAGAGCCGAATATTGAGGAGCAGAATGAGGAGTGTGTTTAGTCAGTGTCATAGAAACCATCAGATTGTATGCACATCCTTCCAATATCTAGCAGGAGATTTAGGCACATATGGGTAAGTAGAAGTGCTTTAAGTTGGTTTAATCAACTTTCTTAAGTGTCACTTACTGCTACCAGGTTGTAAGCCTGATTTTATGGTCTTCTGCATTTCACTTCACATAGCTTCAGTGATGCGTTTCATCTTTAGGCATAATATAGACCACTACATCTATTTTTAGTCTTCCTCTTCACCTTGCACTCTGATGTTCTGTTGTAAAGGCTTTACGAACAATGGTCTGGCTGCATTCTTACCAGGTAGCCAAACCATTTCCATTCTGTTTTCCGATGTAATTCAAAATGATTTGCTCATTATATACAACGTTGGTTTTGTGTTGCTTTAACCTTGTGTTGGTGAATATTTCCAGAGACAATTGCGCATCGTGTGATTATTTTCACCTTTGTTCATTGTTCATATTTTAAGCATTGGTATTTGGTAGGATGAGCGCTCTACACTGAAGTATTTAAGGAGTAGTGAATACCGATCTATTCTGATAAACAACAGCGAATACTGGCCTAGTGAGCTAACAGGAGAATCTATGGTATGGGATTTGGTGTCAAAATTGACTCAAGTTATCTCCCGACACACAAAGTTGGCAAAACAATGTAAGTTTAAAAATGACGCCGTCAATGCGTACGATGAAGGCTGTTCGTGTGTTAGTGGCCAAGTAATGAGTATTGTTTATATGTCATGCTTATTTACTTCTGGCTCTTTTGTATCGCGTGAACATTCCAAGTAACAAATCACTACTATTACACAACCCTAAAATCTGTTCTCCATATCCTCTAACCATATTATCTTCTAGAAACTTCAGCATCAACATGATATCTTTCTTTTGGGTGAGTCTGTTTATATTAAAATGCTCCCTTGCTGGCCCGTACTGACATGATACGCCGATTGACCTTTGGCTCGCGCTTTTCAAATATACCATATCTGTCCTGCTTCATCGTTAATCGCTCTCTCCTGCTATTCACCCAGTACATTGTGGATTCTACCGTCTCCTTGACAGCTCTCTAGTATTATTACAGAATATTTACTTTTGATAAATAATAATAAATTCTACTATTCTGTTACACTTTTTATTTTGATGTAAGTTCACATCACACAAGACTAATATAGAATCTAAAAATAATCAGTAACATCTAATGTCACAGGCATGGTCAGATATGATATCTTTTCAAGAACAAATGGATCAATACTATGCTACAGTATAATGCTCAGTGATGTGGTGTTCTAACTTAAAAGCTTATAGGGTATCTGTGGCTAAGTGGTTACTCCCTTGCCTTGCAGAGGTTGAAGGTGAGTGAGTTTAATCTGGACCGCGCAGTTCTGTTCATGAGTGCATTTTTTCCAGAGACCTAGGATTGTTGCCGAACTCGGAGTTAGGTGCAATACTTTCAGGAGTTCGTGCAATACTTTCAGCGAGTCGTATTTCTGTGGGAGGATCAGAACCAGCGCTGGATCAAATCTGATGCAATGAAGATTTGATCCTTGACTATAACCTTTAAAAAATAAAACTTTGTATTTTATTAATATTATAAGTGTCTGTACAAATGTGTGTCCTATTAGACTATGGCTTCACAGAAAGTTCGAGTTGAGACTGATAAACCACATCTACAAAATAATTGTTAAAGAAACTGTGATGAAGGGCAGTATGTTGGGAACAATTTCAGTACCACTTTCCCATTGGTAGCACTGTGCAAACTAATGTGATGATGCTGATAGGTTGCTGATCTTCTGTTCCACTAGGAATGAAAAAGAAACTGAACATAATGGCATAGGGTTGTTCTTGTGAAACTCTCCCAACGCACTAGACCATAGAATTTTAAAGCTACAGCAACTGGATGTGACCCATTCTTTTCTTGCTACAGTTTTCTGGCCATTTCCCAGCTCAGCAGAAAAAGCGGTCTGAGACAGGAAATACACTATATCTTTCCTTTGTAAACAAGTTGCTTTACAACACTCAATATATGACCTAAGATGTGGTTTCTGCTAAGGCAGAAATTATGTATTTAAATATGAAGATAACTAGTTAAAAAGCAAGAAAACATTTGCACAAAATCCTGCATTTCTTGAACCTTTCTTTCAGACAAGTTTTTTTAAAAGGAACAAGACTTTCTATTATTAATAGACCAGAAAATCAACACTACATACTTATTTTCATTTCCTCTTATCTTTTTTTACTTCATTATTTTTAATTATTAGGATTTTCCTCTGTTTCAAAACTTTCTCATTATTTAGTTTAACTTGCAACTAGGTCTGGTGTCTCACTTCTCAGTAACAGTTTCATTGTTGAAATAGCTCTACTTTAGTTCAGCTTCTGCAATACATACATTGTAAGTACAACTATATTCTTTACATTGTAGCGCACTTGCAGAGTTTTTAATATTTACGACCAAATGTATTTTAATTCTATATGACCTAGTGAATTAGTTAATTCTTGTACAATTTAATTCACAATTATTCATTACTATTAATCTATTATCTATGTTAGTTTTCTGGATTTGAGATATTTCCCTAGAAAACACTATCATCTATTGATAAGAATTGGACAATGGCAAGATTAATACACCCCCATGCCAAAATAAAATTGTAATCTGATAGAATATTTATGATGACATTTTGTTTTCCAACATCTTGCTCCCAATGATGGACTTCTTAGGCTTTCAATATTCTTACCATTGAAGTTTACTTTATAATACTAATAGCAAGACTTGTAAGTTGGATGTTAATACTCTTTTCTCTGTGGTATGTGTCACCTATTAAAAGCAGGACTGTGTCCCTGGATATTATCATGTCTCACATCTGTACATTTGTATCGACTTTTCTTCTCAGGTTGAAAAGTTATTTGCTGGTGTTTGTTGCATTCTTTACTAACTGAATCGATTGACATCAGTATCACATTCTTCCCTATTTTCAAATAGTTGGTTGCTAGAAACTAAAAAGTGTGTAACTCCTTTAACATTAGACTTATGGACAGTTCAGTAGTCTAAAGTTGTTAAGTAGAAAGGTCTTTCGTGTAACAATCACAATGAAATGCTGCGGAAATCGATCTATCAGATTCACTGTACGGAAGTCAGCTAACTACAGAGTTAAAGTCTGAATTTAAAAACGTTAGGTCTTGGGCTATTTATGTATTTAATTAAGTTATTTTAGTTAAGATTACTACATTAGTGAATAATAATCCTTCCACTAAGAAATAGATATAATAAATATTTATAATGTGAATGATTAGTCAATTGTTTGTTGCTACAATCAGAAAACAAAACTTTTAACAAGTGTCTATAAAACTTATAATCGCTCGCGGCTCTGCAAGCGGATTTATTACAGTTCTAATGGCTATGGAAATGGGACAGTGTGAGTTAAGTGGCAGCGAGCCGCATGCATGCACAGGATACACCAGCTCCATGCCGACCTAGGTTTATAAGAATAAAAACATTGTTCCAGTGAGTATAGAAATAAATATCAATACGAGACTATACCTTCGCGACAGGACATTTATGCTCCAAGAAAATCAGTGTGATAGAAAATGATGACCGTAAAAGCATGTTCAGTTGCTGTATAGATTCTGCACAGCATTCAAATTTTAAGACAGTCGTATGAAACAGCCCAGAAACACATTTATTTATTCCTGGAAGATCAACATGCTCTCAGTAGCCGCCCAGCCGCATGATGACGTCGTAGGATCTGTTGCACCTCGAAGACAAAAACTGTTGTCTTTACAGGGTTTTGTATATATTATTTCAACATTTACCTCTTTACGTAATAAAATAAGATTTGCGTGACATTTTAACACAAAATACTAAAAATAAATACAAATTGTATTAATTAATAACATTCAATTTAACCTTTATATTGATTTGGAATTTGACGTTAAAGTCAAAGAAGAAAATAATGCATGTAAGATGGGGTATATATAAGCATGAACAGTTAACATAATATGCTGTTCATTGGAAGAACAGTCTTTTTAAGTATTAATGATGTATTCTGACTACTTAATGTCGATGTTTTAAATAAACCTGTCAAGCAACATTCGCCTAAATAATAGATGTCCAAATCATGTCATTGCTTGCCAGCTGCGGCGTTTATTAAACATTTTGTTTAATATTTGGGATCTACAAATATGAAGAGCAGGAAATTATAGTAACGTCAATGCTAACTAAAATATCATCAAAAACCTTTATCGGTAATTATGTTTTTAACCATTTTTAACTCTTGATATGATATAATGTTCAATATCCGCAACACTTATTTTTAAATAAAAATCACGAGCACTAGACGCGCTTCTCGTATTAATCAAAATACTTATTAGGTGATGATGATGCTCCATCCATCACAGCCGGGTGATAATTACCGCGCAATTTTCATCCAGAAAATAATTGCGTGCGGCACGCTTCTGATGACCGACCAAATATTTCTACAATTATTAGGCAATGCACTGCACCCGTGGGAGCTCATGCCCCTCAGCGCGACCTTTTGTTCCATCAGTGTGCCCGCTGACCGAAAGACCGAGTCGAAAAAGTGCGCTCAGGCTGATCTGCGGCAAGCAGCATTCTCCCAGTTAACCGGCGACATGCCAAGTTTCATCGAGTTCTTGGGTGTGTCTTTGCCAGATCGATTTTCTGACCACCCTGCAGACGCCCCGCCGTGCAGCTCACCACAAAAAGACCGCCTGGGTACTCTGCAATCCGACACTCCCATTTACCACGTCTGGGACTGCATCGCGTTTTAGATGCGGGAGAAACGCTCCCTCTAATACCTCCTAGCCAGATCATAGGCCATGGTTCAATATAAGATCGTTGCAAATACGATCTATTTTACCCACAGTATGTATACAGCCCTTAATCAAACTGGTCTCTCTAAGGCAAAATCTGATTCTCCCAACAGAAATTAGACCCTGTCTTATTGTTCACGTTTTGTTGAAGCTCATGCCAATCCTCATATGGACACCAGAGGAAAGAAAACGAGAAATCGAGACTGCATGGGAGCCATCACCAGAAGGCTCAGCGATGGGCCTAGTAAATTAAGAACTTAAAAGCAAATAGCAGTGAACCACGCAGGACATGGAAGCTATGACACTCTGCCCTATGCGCCGCCCCACAGGCCCAAGGAAGAACTAACTAACGTTTGTTGGCGCCTGTGATATAACCAAAGGGTTGTCCTTAGGTTGGTGCATGCCTCGAATTAAAAAAAGAGGCTTTAAGCCATACGCGTGTCATCCATCATAAGCGACATAGCAAACGGAGCAAAACAAGCCTTCGTTTTCCTGCGGTGTCTGCTGATGTCGATTCATACAACCATTTCGTGTGCTATTTATTCATTTATGTTTAGACTTTCCCATAGAATATATAATGTAGAGATTGTTAGTATCTATGATCTTTTCCTCTTTTATGTGTATATTACCTTCTAATAAGATTTTACGCTATCTAAAGGACATATTTGGTGGTTTTTAAAACATTAATACTTCGATACAGTGGATACAAGCAAAGGTGGTTGTATAAATCTCTTACTGATTGTACTCTAACAATTGAATAAAACAGGATTAGAAAGAAATAGTCAAATGAAAAGTCATATTCATAAACTACTGCTTGTATTGTGTTCCATTGCGAAAAATGGCTCAGGTAAGTGTTGGTGTATGTGTAAGGTGCGTTGGGAAACGTTGTGTAAATTATTTCCAAGTCAGAGCTATATATGAAATTATCTGATGATGTTGTTTCGCGAAACGTCATGAGTATAGATAGAGATTCTAAGGTACAGTTCAGGATATGATGCAGTTGAATTATGTTCTTGATGAGAATCGAGTACACTAGCCAAACCTGTCTGAACTACTGCTGAATGAATTATATGGGCCCCAGACTGCGATTCTTTTACTTTTAGACGAAACGCGACTTTTAGATTTGAGTTGTATTTGCACATTGGTACATGTTGTTTCCCGCCGTGTGGTGGGGCCCGAAGAATCGTACCACTGCGACCACCGTCATGTCGTAAGAATGGCTGGTCTCAGGACCTAGAGCCTAGTGATAATTGGCACAGCGTGTTGGTAGTCGCTCTTAGACTTAAGCTCAGATCGCACAAATCTAAATCCCAACAATGAACAAGTGGTCGATATGGAGCGATTCGAAAGTACATGCTCCAGGTGCCGAAAGGTGAGACCCTTCATCATTTTTACGTTGTATGTGATCTGATTATCAGAGCTATCACGGCAGTGCCTTCGTCTTAGTGTTACATGTGGCTTAAAAGCTATGTAATGTGCTGTATTCGTTTAATTTGAAATGAGGAGATTTGATCTCTTGAGACCAGGCTATATATATGGTGAGACTGAACATGTTGATTCACTTAGAAACACGAACTTGCTTACTGCCATCTTGACTCAGTTTCCATATGACATATCCCATAACCCAGTTATTGTCACTTCCCACACTTTCCACTATTTTAAGAAAGTCTAAGTTTGAAACTTGGGCCAGCTAACAATGGTGATTGTGGATCTCTACTATCAAGTTTAAATATTAACATTTTCTCCATGCCATGATGTTAGACTATCCTGATTTCTTTCCTCTACCATTTGTTCATTTGAAGATGCGTCTGGCATAATTACTCCTGATCTCCCGTATATCTTTTTCAGTATGACCCAGACCAACAGCTCTCATTCTGTGTGGTTGATTTTCTCTCTTTCGAGTTTCTACATAGTTTCCCCATCTTGCCGGAATCAGAGATCGCATAATGCAGCTAGCTATAGAAAGAATACCTTTTATCTCTGCCTCCTTCTCCCATTATATCTCTTGACCACTGTTCTTCTTCTACGTTAGTTCTTCGACCAATTTTAATCACTCTTTGTGATATATGTCTTTTTGCCAAGAACATGTATCGTTGCACATTGGCTTATTGACCTAGTATATGAGAAAGCTACGTTTAGGACACATGCATCGATTTCATCCAAGAGCCTCCTTGGTAAGCCTCTTATGACATGCGTGGCAGGTAACAGTGGTTGTAACACCTACTAAATTTGGGCCTAGTAACCACTCAAGTGTGGCCACTGATGAGATCATATTGATCTTTGTTTTTTTGTTAAGCGTGGTAATGTGTTCCACCTCCTAAAAGGTAAAACATAGATTTAGACTTTCTGTTTCCTCACCTGACAAGAATTTCTTTGCATATAAAAATATATATTATTTATCTACCTTTAACTTCATGGTGTTTGTAGTCTCTACACTATATGTAGAATAAATATGAAAAATGAAGTACCCTTAACATCATAAATAATGTACTCCATTATCAGTTGTAAACCATGTGCAGTGGTGACATCTACTAGTATTCTTTTCATCAAAAACATAATGGTGTTTTCAGCACAGGAAATATCAAGACACGACTGCAGGAATTTATTTGATAATACTGAAAGAGAAACATATACAGATATCTTGAATCATAATTGAAGTACAACATCAGAGGATATAGAGGTCGCTAAAGCAACGGTGAAATCCAAGGAAAATTAATGAGAACTACAACAGTTGTGCGTACTTTCAAAAGGATAGTTGCAATCAAGGTGATTGATGTCCTAATAACTAGGCATGATTTTCTTCAAGATAAACTCCAGTCAGGGTTACTGTATAAATGCTGTGGTGTTAAGACAATTTAAAACACTGCGATGTTGCAGATAGTATTAATATATGGTTTCCTTAACATTGGACATGCGAACTTGTCTAAAAGTGCTTGAAGCTTTCTCAATTTATATTGAAATGTCACACAAACCTGCATTGTTCCATATTCACAGGGTGTTCTTCAAGTGGTTGACTGGTGAAGGTGTTCCTGCCTCTGGCACTCTGGTTCAATTCATCACTAAGGACAGTAAGACAGAGCTTATCCTGGTCTGAGTCTACATCTGTTTTGTGGACTGAATGACATTCCAAGACACTGAAAGTAGTCTGTGTAGAATAAGCTTGCAATAGAGTTGATAGTTGTCTCAGGTTAAACACTAGTCATTGATGGTCTCAATATTGGTGGTTTTATTTGTCATGTGCTTTTGATGTGTAATAAACACTGAGCTAATTTGCTACAAATAGTAAATAACCAATATATTCTTTGGGGATCTAATGACAACGCATCTTCAGAGAAAGTCTTGCTAAAGACATATAGCAATGGAAACAAAAGAAAGAGTAGACTATTTCACCTGAATGGCTCATGGGGGAGAAAAATAATGTGCGTAGTCATCTGTAAAGTTATGCTACTAATATGAAAATAGAAATAATGAATGAAAAACTTGAGTATATTGGTGGTTGGTGACTTCTAACACATGATAAGAAATGTGTATTGGTAAAACTATATATATATATATATATATATCAACTCTGCTGTATATGTTATTAACATGGACAATAAATGTAGCCATGTCAGAGAAATTTTTGGATGTATGCAGTAAAATGTTGCATATTTGGTACCTAATACTGTCTATTCTCTTGGCAATGTACAACGGCAGCACTTGCCATCAATTACCATTTTGTGCCGTCCTTTTCAAATTTTATTGCATTGCATAATTTATATATAATGCAAAAACCATATTACCTTCTGTGTGAAGTCATTTGTTCTAAGCAGCATAGCATCATTGATACAATCAAAATGAGGGGATGAATGGATAGAGTAATTACTCCTACTTGCACAACTTCTGGCTCTCAAATGACATGACAGATTTGTCCAATAGCTGAAGAAATATACTAACAGCACACAATTCTTTTTTTGAACTTTATCAGAAATAACAAATTAAATGGTTGGGACACAGGCAGATTTCCAACAGACAGTGCGCCTCAAAAAAAAGCAATGCTACTTCAATACAGTGGATAGAAAGCAAAAGGTGGACCTCAGAAATAACAGAGGCAGTGAAAAACACTATTTTTATCCACACACAAAAGTTCATTCTATAACTCTCTTCTTGTCTTGATGCTGTGGGGCCCAAAACATAATTAAAATAAAGAA
>JADZMA010000244.1:0-39770 GCA_020796225.1 Arion vulgaris
ATTTATAGTTATTTTCATCATTGTATTGTATTTACGTAATAAATCAAATATTATACTTGCATTCTAGTTTAATAAATCAATATTGTGTCATTGTATTAAAGTTATAGTTAATACTTTATTATTGTATTCAAGTTATAGTCAATACTTTATTATTGTATTCAAGTTATAGTTAATACTTTATTATTGTATTAAAGTTATAGTTAATACTTTATTATTGTATTCAAAGTTATATTAATCTTATTATTGTATTCAATTTATAGTTAATAATTTTTATTCAAGTTATAGTTAATACTTTATTATTGTATAGAGTTATAGTTAATACTTTATTATTGTATTAATTATAATTAATACTTTTTTGTATTAGTTATAGTTAATACTTTTATTGTATTAAAGTTATAGTTAATACTTTATTATTGTATTCAAGTTATAGTTAAAAATTTTTGTATTCAATTATATTAAATACTTATTATTGTATTCAAGTTATAGTCAATACTTTTTATTGTATTCAAGTTATAGTTAATACTTTTTTGTATTCAATTATAGTTAATACTTTTTTTGTATTCAAATTATAGTTAATACTTTATTATTGTATTAAGTTATAGTTAATACTTTATTTGTATTCCAAGTATAGTTAATACTTTATTATTGTATTCAAGTTATATTAATACTTTATTATTGTATTCAATTATAGTTATTTATTATTGTATTCAAGTTAGTTAATACTTTATTATTGTATTCAAGTTATAGTTAATACTTTATTATTGTATTCAAGTTATAGTTAATACTTTATTATTGTATTCAAGTTATAGTTAATACTTTATTATTGTATTCAAGTTATAGTTAATACTTTATTATTGTATTCAAGTTATAGTTAATACTTTATTATTGTATTCAAGTTATAGTTAATACTTTATTATTGTATTCAAGTTATAGTTAATACTTTATTATTGTATTCAATTTATTCTTCTTCAAAGCTTTCGAGCCTTTGATGCTCATTCCCGCAGATATTACCCATCCATTCATTTATGTTCTTAGCCTCTTTTCCCAGTTTTTTGACTCTTAGTATTTTAAAGCCTATTTCAATGTTATCTTCGTCGTTTTCTTAGTCTGCAATACATTGATATTTGCAGAAGCTATAACAACACAACACATAATCACGTTTGCTGAAGAAATAACAAGACAATACATCATTATGTTTGCTGATAAAATAGCAACATAAGACAATATATCATTCTGTTTGCTGATAAAATAACAACACAAGACAATACATCATTCTGTTTGCTGATAAAATAACTAATACATCATTCTGTTTGCTGATAAAATAACTAATACATCATTCTGTTTGCTGATAAAATAACTAATACATCTTTCTGTTTACTAAAATAACTATACATCATTCTTTTTTGCTGATAAAATAACTAATACATCATTATGTTTACTGATAAATAACAACAAAAAACAATACATCATTATGTTTGCTGATAAAATAACAATACAAGACAATACATCATTATGTTTGCTGATAAAAAAAAATACAAGACAATACATCATTATGTTTGCTGATAAAATAACTAATACATCATTCTGTTTGCTGATAAAATAATTAATACATCATTCTGTTTGCTGATAAAATAACTAATACATCATTCTGTTTGCTGATAAAATAACTAATACATCATTCTGTTTGCTGATAAAATAACTAATACATCATTATATTTGCTGATAAAATAACAACACAAAACAATACATCATTATGTTTGCTGGTAAAATAACAATACAAGACAATACATCATTATGTTTGCTGATAAAATAACAATACAAGACAATACATCATTATTTTTTGCTGATAAATAACAACATAATACATCATTCTGTTTGCTGATAAAATAACAACATAATACATCATTCTGTTTGCTATAAATAACTCATACATCATTTCGTTGTGATAAAATAACAACACAAGACAATACATCATTATGTTTGCTGATAAAATAACAATACAAGACAATACATCATTTGTTTCTGATAAAATAACAACATAATCCATCATTCTGTTGCTGATAAAATAACAAATACATCATTATGTTTCTGTAAAATACAATAAAAAACAATACATCATTATGTTTGCTGATAAAATAACAAATAATACATCATTCTGTTTGCTGATATAATAACAACATAATACATCATTCTGTTTGCTGATAAAATAACAACACAAGACAATGCATCATTATGTTTGCTGATAAAATAACAATACAAGACAATACATCATTATGTTTGCTGATAAAATAACAACATAATACATCATTCTGTTTGCTGATAAAATAACAACACAAGACAATACATCATTCTGTTTTGATATTAAAATAACTAATACATCATTCTGTTTGCTGATAAAATAACTCATACATCATTATGTTTGCTGATAAAATAACAACACAAGACAATACATCATTATGTTTGCTGATAAAATAACAATACAAGACAATACATCATTGTGTTTGCTGATAAAATAACAACATAATACATCATTCTGTTTGCTGATAAAATAACTAATACATCATTATGTTTGCTGATAAAATAACAATACAAAACAATACATCATTATGTTTGCTGATAAAATAACAACATAATACATCATTCTGTTTGCTGATATAATAACAACATAATACATCATTCTGTTTGCTGATAAAATAACAACACAAGACAATGCATCATTATGTTTGCTGATAAAAAAAAATACAAGACAATACATCATTATGTTTGCTGATAAAATAACAACATAATACATCATTCTGTTTGCTGATAAAATAGAAAATACATCATTTTTTTTGCTCACGCTATAACAAACCTTATTTGTTTGCTGGAGAAAAACCTGCAAGATTCTGTTTGGGAGCCAACTATAAACTTATCCTTCGGACTCAGGTAAAATTATGAGAAATCAGACCATAACTACACCACGTGACCTCGCATTCCAGTATTGGTGTTTATAGATGAATTCATTTTAAAATCAACACAAAATGCTAAATCAAAGGTTATATTATGCAATAAGTTGTTTAACAATAAAGAATATCAATATTATGAATATTTTTCACCAATAAATAACCATAGACTCACAGAAATGAGTAAAATTGCAAAAAAAAAAGCTTGCAGTGTTCTATCAAACATCTATATTTTTAAACCCTTTTCTGATCTAGATCAGGAACACCCCAGTTAGTTGTCTGGCCTAGTTATCTAGAGTTGGCTGTGGTTTGGCACATTTTTAAAGTTTTGTTTGTTTCTTTTGAAAATTTTCCAATAGAGTTTTATGTTGATTTAACTATAGGTTGATAGTTTTTCTATCGCATCTAGTTTTGAGAACAAGTCAGCAAGAACAAGTTTTAGAGCAAAGAACTGACCTCGACCATGGAACTCAAAATACATCGGACAAGACAGCGAGGAAAGGAGGGCAATCATATTATAGGCAAAAACAGAATTGATTACACAAATACTGCAACAAAATTTAAAAACTTTCCAGAAAGTCCCCCAAGGAAGAAGAAGAAGAAGAAGAAAAAGGAGTTTTTGATTGTTAGGATTCTACCATTACACTAGACAATCAAAACTCAAACTCAGACTTGTTGAAAACACGACGAAACGAGTAACGGGAATTTTGTGCAGGTTTTTCCCAAAACGAAACTCTAAAAACCAAATGGAATAATAGTGAAACATTTACCAAAAAAAGTCTATAGTTTTACAAATACAGACAGTGCGATAAAGCAACGGTTCGACAAACAAGGCCTTTATCAAGCAAACGAACAAACAGGAGTGACAAATTAAAATGAAACACAAATGGACGACCAAATACAACGTATCTAATGAAAAACTGGAATAAAACGAATAACGAAATAAAGTAAACACAAAACACACATAAAAACTAGAAATAGAACGGAAAGAAACAATGAAACATCTAGTAAATATATAACTTGAATACAAATTGGTCCCGTAATCTTTCTATGCCATTATCTGTAGCGGTGTAACAAAGGGTTATATCGGCGAGACAGGCAAAGAGGCTCAGTGACCGATTCGCCCCAACTTACGCGACATACGCCAATGCTCTGTGACCCTGTGGGCCCCCATTTCAACGATACTGGCCATTTAGGAGCTCACGATGTCCCGGTCACGGGCCCTCCGATCATGTTCCTCGGATGATCGCAGTCATTTGCTCTGGAGAATCGGTTGATTTCTTTGTATGGTACCTTGCGACCACAGGCTCAACGTATTACATTCTTATGCTTCTTAGTACTTTTTCTTCCCATGCTTTGTAATCTATATGGGTATATTTGCATTATTCATGTTATATTACATTCTTATGCTTCTTAGTACTTTCTCTTCCCCTGCTTTGTAATCTATGGGTATAAAGTTGCATTTATTCAAGTTATATATTTACTAGATGTTTCATTGTTTCTTTTCCGTTCTATTTCTAGTTTTTATGTTGTTTTTGTTTACATTTATTTTTATTCTTTTTTTCCCGTTTTCCTTAGATACTTTGTATTTGGTCCCATTTGTTTTCATTTTAATTTGTCACTCCTGTTTGTTGTTTCTTAAAAAAAGGGTTGTTGGTCGAAACTTGCTGTTTTGTTTGTTTTTAATTTGAAAAACTAAGTTTTTGTAATTACGTGTTTTACCATTACTATTTTCTCAGTTTTTTCTCAGTGACTAAATGGTATGAGGAAGATTGAAACAGGATGGGCTGGACTTGGGATAGAACCCTGGGGAGGCTGTTGAAAAAGTCAGTTTTATTTTTTGCCAGGGCAAAAGGTTAAGGGGAATGAAGTGCGGATAGGGAGGGGCTGCTGCCCAAAAGCGGACGAGCTGGACCAGGTGATATTATAAATTCCTTAACGAAGGCGTGTGATAAAGGGTGTCAAAACACAAACGTGAAAGAACTCGTTAAGTGTGGTAGCTCCAAAAACGCATGCTGGAGACAAAGAAAATTAAACCCAAAAAAAACCCGGGGTTGTTTTTACACCTATGGACATACGAGGAAGATGGACACTTATGGACTAATTTGTTCGAGGGCGGAGGGGACCCACAAAAATAAACTAAACTGAGGCTAACCAAGACGCAGAACTTGAGAAAAAAACGCGAAAACAAAAGAAAACTTTTTTGGCAAGTTTTCAACAAAAACCCCTAAAAACGCAAAGGGGATAAACCCGTGTAATTTTCCCCTTTTGGAATTCACCGGACAATACCAGCCCCCCCCGACACACCAAAAAGGGGATTCGGTTTTTGGGGTCAACTAATAAAAAGTCCCCAAAAATTTGCGGTCAACTAAACGTACCCAATAAAAAAAGGCCCACTTTTTTATTTTTTTTCCCTTTTAAAAAAACTATCTTGTAAAATTTTTTCCCATGTTTCAGCCGCTCTAAGGGCGTCCCGGTACGTCATCAATTTAAAACACCAGCGTCTCCTCCCAGCGAATTTTTCCCCTTTCAAAACATCATATCGATCGGCAAACATAGCCCCGGGGAGTCAACAATGGATATTCAACGCCAGTGATATAATCTTTTCTTTTCAGATCAAAAGGAAATGGCCGCTGGTTCCCGGCCTTGGGTTAACCCCCTTTTGAAATAAAAATTTTGGCATATCATTTACGGGACGGTCATCCCCGAAACGGGTTTGATTTTATGGCCCCAACTTATCCTTCAGTAGTTTGTTTGCCGAACGGTGGGGTCTATTACCCTAAAAACCCCAGGGGCAATATCATTCAAACTGTTTGCCCGGCTTTTCCCGGTCCCATTTTTTGTGAATCAGTCAGAAAAACTATAAACATGGGTTCGGACTCAGGTAAAAATTTAAATAGACAAAACCACCCGTGACCCCCATCCAGTATTTTGTATTAGGGGCATTTTAAAAAACCCAAAAAAGCTAAATCAAATTATATTATCAAAGTTGTTTTAAAGGGAAATCAATATTTAAAATATTTTCCCCAAAAAATAACTATAGACTCGTTGGTAAAATTAAAAACCGTGTTCTATCAAACATTATTTTCCGAAACCCGGTCAGGGTTTTCCCTCGTTTCTGATTAATTTTGTGTTGAAACCCAAGATAACAAAACCCCCCACAATTGCCGCATATAAAAATCAAAAAGTGAACTTCCAAACCGAAATCCCCTAAGTCTAAAATTCCAGGTCAACACCTTTTTCAAAAAACCTAATTTAGATGGGGGACTTTCTCGGTGCCTGATAAACACATCTCAAAAAAAATTGATAAGGCAGGGTTGAAGGGCAGATGATCTGTTGGTGGGGAAAAAAAGCTTTAAAAAAAATTTAAAAATGTATCTAAAATGCCTATAGACAATCACTTACAGAAATGTTTTTGTGGGTCATCTCTCATAAGACTTTGATCTTCTCCTTTATTAGTCCAAAATGGTTTTCATGATATCCCACAGCATGTGACATCCCCCATTCCCCATTTTAAAAAAATAAATCCAAAACAAATAAATTATGTTAACTAATAAACATATTTTTGCTTAAATTATCTTTATCAGTAATTTCAGATGTGCTGCAAAGGACAACGTCCCTTAAAGGGTATATTAGACGATGATGATCTATAAACGTAAAAATACGAATAATAAAAGTAAAATGGCGGCATTAGTAAGTATTGTTAATTTAATTCCCTATAAAAACTCTATGTTGTAGTAACTAACATTTACGATTAATTAAATAAACATGTATAAAAATTTCCATATATCACAATCGGGCTATGGAATTAAAACGTTAAGGGGAACAATACATCGAAAGACAATATTATATTTTGTTTGTATTGATATTGAGTTCTAATGTGACCGGGCAAGGTAGTTTTGAAAGGAATGTATTGAATTTTTGTGCCTATAATAATTGCATTTTGTATCAGTTATGTATGGATCAAATGCTGGAGAATAAAAAGTGTCCCAAAATTCCAAAATTTTTGAATTGTCAGAAATATCTTACGTGTTTTGGCCAAAATATCTAATCTGTCCATTAATTTGTGAGCACGTTTGTTTATTTTCTGAAAACTACCTTTGGGCTCAGTGATTTTTGCAAACCTTAGAAAATCCTGACCTAGGTTTTTCCCGAAAATTTTATGGTTTTAAAAATTTTTTTCAGGTTATATTAAAATCAACCTCCCGGGTTGTACACAATGAACAGTTTACGGGACACAGACGCGTTGTTCTAAAATACATTATGGTAACATTTAAATATCTTATTTCACGATTCCCCTACCTCCCTTTTATTTGAAAACAAAAACATTGACGTTATAATTGGGATACCGTTTTATAGTTATACATCTCCTTTTTTAAACTATTTATCATTTTGTTGACTTATCAAACTGACATTGTTCACATTCTAATGAATCAGGCCCAATTTAAAAAGGGGTTAATTTTTACTATCCCAACACTTTAGGGAATCAAAGAGAGGTTTAAATTTGCGATTTTTAAACCCAAAAGGCCCCCAACGGCTTGGTCTGTATAGAAATCCCCGAGGGATTAAAAGGCAAAAAAGTGCACTAATGTAAAAAGGAAGGAAAAAGAACTTGAACTTTGAAAAGATTTAAGGGGAAACTCTTAATTTTTCAATCTTTTTCTCGAAACTAAAAAAAAAACCCAAATCGTTGCATAGACATTTTAAAAGTACTTTTGGAAAAAGGGGCCCGGCTTCACCTTAAAAAAAACTATGGCGGGGGAATTTTTTGGAAAAACCAAATTTAATTGCCCCCAAGTAAAAAAAGAAGACCCGGCTTGGGGGGAAAGGCTATGATATTGTTTTTGGGCAAACCCGGGGGTAAGTCCCACCCAATCAAAGAATGGCAATCAGGGGTGAACAAAAAAGAAAAATCCCAAAACAGAAAGGCCAGGTTTTATTAACACATGCGGAACAGGGAAGGTCTTGTCCATGGGGGGCTTTTCCAAATAAAAAAGTCCCGGCGGTGGGACTACCCCCAAGAAATAATGGACATTTTTTCAGGCACTGGAGGGAAAAGACCCTTTAATTCAAAAAGACCATCATGTTGAAGGAAAAGCTCCTATCCGGCATGTAAGCAAAAGCCCAATCCCAAAAATAAAAAGATCAAATTGGATTTGGGCGCTGGAAAATGTCAGCGAATAATAGGAACAAGTTTTCCCCTGGTAGGATGAAAATAAACAAAGGTGTTTCTTTTACAAAATCTTTCGGAATAGGGCCCGCTTACCTCCATATCATCTCACTCAATCCGATGATTTTTCTGGGCAAAGAAAAAGGGAAAGTTCCCGAACAGAACGGACGTTTTGTGTGATGTTGAAGTTTCTGACCTTGGCCCTTCAATGATGACATGCTTCGGGAAGAAGTTTTGAACAGGGCCCCGAGGGGAAAGCGAGTACTGGCCCGGATGGATTCTTTGCCCAGCCATCAATTATCAACCTCAGGAAATTTCCCAGATTGGTGATATAAATCATATTTTGTTTACAGACTGGAAATAACATCCTTTCCAATAAATCTACCACCCCAAAATTTTGGGTAAGTTAAAAACCCTGGGGTCTAATGGTGACAAAGGGGAGACTTGTTTTTTATCCAAGTTCCGTTGAAAAAAAAGGGAACAATTAATTATTGACCTATCAAGTTTTGGATACACCTATGAATAAATTGAAGGGACAAATTCAGGATACAAAATCTAAAATTTGGGTTTTGCAATTGTCAAAAAGATCAAAAATTCCCCGATTCAAAATCAGCATCATGGACTACTGTTCCCTTTTTTTTTGGTCATGGATATTCAAGGCCGTGAAAAAAATCCTGAGACCCAACAGGTATTTTTGAGAAAATCAATTTCAATGGGGCCTCACGAATTTGGACAGACTATAGTATCTCTAACAAAGAACTTGCGACTTGGTTGGGTGTACATGGAAATAATTACAACACCTTCCCCAAAAAAGGGGGGCCGGGAGATGGATGGGACGTATAACCTGGCGACTGTCACGAAAATTCCGAAAGGGGCACCATAGGAAAAACAAAAACGGGAAAGGGCGGCCCGGGAAACTGTAGAAAGTGAAGAATTTCTTTTTCCCTTTATTTTTTTTTGAAAGTGTTTTTTGGGGGGTGTAGTGATCGTGTGTGCTGGTTCTAAGCACTTTTGTTTATTAATTTTTGTCAAGGCTTTCTTAAAAGGCTCCATTTTTTTGTGGTCATCCTTTGTTTCTAATCTTTTCAGTGTGGCTCTTTGTGTAGTGGTCAGGCTTTTTTGTGGGGTATTCAAACAATTTAATCTGTTGTTCTTTTAGAAATTTAAAGTTGTGTTAAGGGTTTTCATCCTCTTCAATTTCCTTTTTTGTCACTTCTGCACCCTTCAAAACATCATCTCCGGTTATGTTTTTTTCCCTCAAGCTGCTGTTTTTGGGTTTCCAAAAAAAATATATTATATAAATAAAAGCAAGAGTTGTATATCAATTATCTCATCACCTGGGGCCCAATTGATTTTGAAGATTGAATGAAAGTATTTCCAGCAAACTCTGACAGGTTTTTAAAAAAATGTATTTCCCCAGCAAACTCTAAAAAGGTACCCTGATTCACACTGCGTGTCTACCTTTGCTTTCTTGCCCAACAGTTCCTTAAAATATGGTCTTCAACAATGATTAAAAATTATAATTATATTCTCAATCTTCATGAAATAATATTTAAGTATATCAGAATGTGACAAATCTCTAAGGAAAAAAAAATGTTGGTAGATAAAAACTTTATAATGGAATGATATTTATCTAAACAAAGTTTTTTGAATGTTAAAGTCTACATTGTTTAAAGATGCTATTGGAAAAAATATAATGTTGGAGATATACAGCTAACATTCAATTGTAGATGGTTATCTCATAATTTTATCTGATGACTTTAACATTAATCATGTTGCTGCCTCATCACCATCATCAGTCCTTTGACCCCAAGGGCAAAAAGGGGCCAAAAATATCCACTCAGTTGATCTGGTGTTTTTCCCACCAAAACCTAGTTTTAAGCAGGGTTTTGAACTCTAGGTTTTCCCCTGCCCTTCATGTGACGTTTTTTTTTTTTCCTAACTAACCCAGATTTTTAGGAAGTTTAGGGTTTTCTTTTCTGTTTTTATGTGTAGTTGCCCAACTCTTTTTTAGTTTTTCTTTTTTTCATGTGGGTTCCCAGCCTAACTTTTTCCCAGCTTTTGCTTTTTTTATGTGGGGGTTTACCCCTCTTTCTTCTTTTACTTTGTTTTATAGTGTGGGGTTCCCAGCCCCTCTTTCTCTATGTTTACTTTTTTTTATAGTGGGGGTTGCCAGCAAACTTTTCTCTAGCTTTTGCTTTAATAGTGGGGAATTCCACCCCAACTTTTTCTCTAGCCTTGCTTTGTTTTATAGTGTGACCAAAACTCTTTCTCTAGCTGTTTACTTTGTTTTATGGTGGGTTCCACCCCAAACTCTTTCTCTAGCTTTTGCTTTATTTTATAGTTGGGGTTGTAGCCCCCACCTTTTTGGGGCTTTTCCCCACAAATGGAAAAGTATGATATTCTATTTTCCTCGTCAAAAAGTTTTTTGCTATTAATGTAAAACGTCTCATCCAAAATACCTGTACAAAAAACAGAAAGCAAAAACTGAAAAACATAGAAAACATGATTATTCTTCTTTGTTCACACTGCTCCCGGGGTTTCCAGTGTTGTTTTCTATTTTTGTCTTGCGCTGTTCTGGTCTTTGATTTTTTTTTTGCATTTTTGGGTTCTCTTCATCAAACCCATTTTTTTCCATGGTCTTCCTCTTGCCTTTTTCCCCATGTTCTGTTGTAGAAGCTCTTATACTGTGGTTTTGGACATTCTTATTAAGTGGCCAAACCACTTCTTTTTTTTTCTCTATGTAATTCAACGGTTTTCCAATTTTCTTTCTTATCTGATGTTGGTGATTCTGTCTTTTCTTGTGTTGGTAATTTTTTAAAAACATTTTACATTTATTTTTGTGACTGCCCTCAATGTCCATTTTTGGCTCTGTAAACAAAGTAGGTAAAAAAATTTTGATCATCTGTTGTTAGTTTGGGGAAATTTTTTTGGTGTTTTTCAATGGGGCTAGGGGTATTTACAAATTGTTTTTTGCCTCTAATATCTCTTTTCAGTCTTCGGAATATGCTTCCAATATTTAATTCTTTCCTTTTTTATTTTAGCCATTGACATGGATTTAATTTTATTTTTTTTCCCCATATTCATTATTTCTTTTTTGTATTGTTGATTTTCATGTCAGGGTTTATAAATTTTTTAAAAATTTCCGATTTGTAGATCTTGTTCTTTTTGATCATAAACTGATCATCTGAAAACAACAGTTCATTTATTTCATTTATCTAATTTGACTCTTGGTTATTTTATCCATTTTGTAATAAAAGTAGTGGTGAAGGACACAACCTTGTCTAACACCCTGATGTAATGGAGAACCAGTCGGGTCTTTCCCTTTTTTTTACTGTACTCTGGCTGTTGATAAAAATATATTCCCTAATAGTTGCCCCCGGGCCCCATTTTGGATTTTCCCGTTTACCTTTTTACTCTATCAAATCCTTTTTTGGTCTATAAATATAATTTTTTTTTTTATTGTATTCAATTGTTTTTCCCAAATCTGTCTGAGTGAAAAGACGGCAGCCTAGCCCCCCCAAAAACCCAAACTGACTATTGCTTAACTGGGGCTCAATGTTGTTTTGCTCTTCTCAATATTTTCCCTTTTTTCCTATATGGCTCAAGGAATACCTCTGATTTTCCCTCTCTTTTATTTTGTTCTTATATTGGGACTATAATAGCTCTCCCATATCTGGGTTTTTGTCCTGAAACATGATTATTCATACATTAAATAATACAAATTTCCCCATTTAGATAGTTGTCTTTTGACTTTTATATTGTTTATCAATTATTTTGCTATTCTTTTCGGAAACCGGTCTCAAGATGGGGTTTTTTTTTCTTTCCCCTTGTTGCTGTTGCTGGGTTCAGACTGCGCTTGATCGGCAGAACTAACAGTTTTGGAGTAAAACGTGTCTGCGGGTGTGGCCGTAAGTGGGAAGTTACATAAATAGACAAAACCAAAACTTTCTTTTTGTTTTAAAATTTGATAGTATTCAAGCTTCAGTGTTGTTTTTAATTTTCATCATCAATTGTATTCTTTATGGCGGTTTTTGCGCACACCAAATTCACTCTGTCTCTTCCAGTTCACCCTTTGATGGTCATGTTCATGGTTTCTTTAATATATTTTAGCCATCTTCTTCTTGGTCTGCCTCTGTGTCCTGGGACCCTGCTCTCTTATTTTTCTTTCCGGGCCATCGGGGCGGCATTGCCCCTGGACATGTTTTTTCCCGGGACATTGTGTTCTTTCTTTTTCTGTCCATGGTTTTCGTAGGATCTTTTTTGCATTTAGTTTGAAGGACGGGACTTTCATTTTTAAATTTAAAATTCCCTTTAACTTATTATTATTTAATATTAATTTTTTTGGCCCTTGAGTTATAACTTTTTAAAACACTGATAAAAAATTCAATGTTTGGGGGCACGATAATAATATCAATGTTGAGGCATTGAAAAAGTATTTCCTTTTTATGGGGGCATTCTGATTAAAAACATTTAAAAAGTATAAGGTAATATCCTTTTTATAGGGCTTTTTAAAAAGATTAATGTACATATTATGATTTGATAAGAATAATGTCCGTTTATCAAGGACTATCATCAACACATCATCAACACCCCCGGACGCCCATAGGTGCTGACCCTCAAAAAAACCCGGCGCCCATCCCTTTTTTTTGGCCCGATGTTGATTAATCAGTCTTTTTCATATTTGGTATCCGTTTTTTCGGGCTCCCCAAATTTTTGCCCCCATCTCTCTAATCTGGTGGGGTAGCTCCAACCTAAACTCTTCTTTTTAAAAAAAAACTATCTGGGGTTTTAAGAATGTCATTTGGCCCATTCAGCCTCAGATACTGTGCCATACCAGCCAATCTGTCATCGTTCATTACCTGACCCCCTGCATCCAGGGAAAAAAATGAAGGTTATTTCTTTGATCCCAGTCTGTCCAGTACCTAAAGTTCCTCTCACCATTCCTGTTTAAATTTTTCAATCTCCATGGAGTCACTGAGATAAAAACATCTTAATCTGAGATAAAACCCATCACCCCCTTGTAACCGTCCGCTTCCATTGTAAAACTACTTGTGGTTTCGCTGCCCCTGGCCTCCTTTATTTTCCTTTCGGGGTTTGAAAAACCCCCCGCCCTGTTGGGGATACTAAACCCCGGGGTAAAAGGACTTCCTTGCCGTGGTCTTTGGGAACCCAAACCTCCGTTGATTGTGATGGTTTTTTTGCCAGTTTTTTTGGATGTAATGACTGAAAAAGTAGTCTGATTGGGGACCCAACCCTCCCCGGGTTGATTCAGGTTCACATATTTTCCCCAAAGGGTCCATCTCCATCACCCTGATCCCCCTCTTGAGTCTAAAATTTTTCCTTCCCCGGGGTCCGTGTTTGAAATATGAAAAATACCCATGTTAGTATTGTTGCCACCAAAAACTTCCTTTTATTTTAAAAATTTGGAGTTTTGCCGAAAATTGGCATTCTCTATTTCTTCTTCTAAGTCAAACATAATTCCCCCCTATCTGATTTTTTTTTTACAAAAAAAAATATATTTTTTCCATATTTTTTCAGTTTTTTTCAGTTGCCTTTTTTCAATTTGTATGCTTGTTTTGGAAAATTTATATATTTGATTGGTTGTTTGTTTTTTTTTTAAAAACCCCGTATTTATGTGTTAATAACTTGGGTTTCTCCCTGTACAAATATCGTGCTACATAGGGGCCGCATGGGACGAGTCATGGAAACAAACAGAGGGGAAAAATCTCTGGGGGCCACAGAGATGGGTTTTACAAAAAAATGATAAAACCCCCATAGACTGCTAGAGGAAAGGGGGGTGTTGAATGGGGCCCAAAAAACACGAAAAAAACTTTTTTCAATATATTTTCGATCCAAAAGGGGTTTTTCACCCCGGGTCCCGCACCGTAAATCTGGGGAATCGGGCTTTTTTTTTCCAGGGAATTGAACCCACCCGGGGGATAATCACCCGAGTCCAGCCCCGAACAGGCTGGGCAGGGGGGTATTATCAATAAAAAGGAAGAGTCATCATTTTGTAACATGTGATGAGAATGGATTTGACACATTGTAACAACTGGAAAAATGAAGGGAGATGAGATAAAAAAGACCAAGATAAATGTTTAAAAAGCCTGACCGGAAATGTTTGACACCCTGATTTATAAAATATTTAGACACCCTGACTTCTAAAATGTTTGATAACCTGCTTCATAAAATGTTTGACAGCCTGCCCATGAAATTTGACACCCTGACTTCTGAAATGTTTGGGCACCTGATTTTGGGAAACGTTTAGATAACCTGACTTTAAATGTTTAGACACCTGACCGGGAATGTTTAGACCACTTCATGAAATGTTTGAAAAACCCAACCATGAAATGTTTAGATAGCCTGACCATAAAATTTTAGACACCTGCTTCATGAAATGTTGAATGACTTTTAAATTTTGTGTGACTTTAAATGTTTGACAGCCTGACTTTAAATTTTAGACAGCCTGATTTCATGAAATGTTTAGACACCCTGACCCTGAAATGTTTAGACAGCCTGACTTCATGAAATGTTTAAAAAGCCTATTAGAAATGTTTGGCCCCTGACTTTGAAATTTTAGACATGACTTCTGAAATGTTTATAAAACCTGACTTCATAAAATTTTTTTGAAAAACCCTGTTCATAAATGTTTGACAGCCTGACTTCATGAAATGTTTAGATCCCCACTTCATAAATGTTTGACGCCTATTCATAAAACGTTTAGATAACCTGACTTCATGAAATGTTTAGAAAACATGACTTTGAAATTTTTGACAGCCTGATTTCATGAAATGTTTGATAGCCTGACTTCAAAATGTTTGAACCTGACTTCATGAAATTTTGTAACCTGACTTCATGAAATTTTGACACTATTTTGAAAAGATGCATTATGAAATGTTTAGACGCCTGATTTTTAAATGTTTAGACAGCCGACTTCAGAAATGTTTAGACAGCCTGACTTATGAAATGTTTGAAGTTACTTCTAAATTTTAGATAGCCTGACTTTAAAATTTTTAACACCTGACTTCATGAAATGTTTAGACATGACTTCAGAAATTTTTAGATACCCTGACTTCATGAAATGTTTAGACAGTCGCTTCGGGAAATTTTAGCCAGCCTGACTTCATAAAATTTTGGGCCCCCTCTAAGCTGGTAGCGCTTTGGGACTCGGTGACTACCCCTTTTGTGTGTGGGTTAATTCCGGGATGGCGAAAAAACGTTCCCCAGTTTTGGGTGTTCGGGAAAATTCGATGCCCATGGCCCCCGGCAGAAAAAAACCTGCGCCTGGATGGTTAAAAAAAAAAAAAAATGTTTAAAAATTTGACCAAAATGTTTAGACAGCTGCTTCATGAAACGTTTGATAACCTGACTTCATAAATTTTAAACAACATGACTTTAAATTTTAACACCTGTTTCATTAAATGTTTAGATAGCCTGACTTAGAAATTTTAGACAGCTGACTTCAAAATTTTTAGACAGCCTATTCATGAAATTTTGGACAAAACTTTGAAATTTTAGATGCCTGACTTCATGAAATGTTTGGCCTATTCTGAAATGTTTGAACCTGACTTTAAAATGTTTGAACCTGACTTCAGAAATTTTTAGACAGCCTGACTTTAAATTTTGACACCGCTTTGAAATGTTTAGACAGTCTGACTTCAGAAATTTTTGGTCTGACTTCATGAAATGTTTGACAGCCTGACTTCATGAAATGTTTGACACCCTGACTTCAAAATGTTTAAACAGCCGATTTATGAAATGTTTAGATAACCTACTATAAAATTTTAGACACCTATTTCATAAATGTTTAGAACCCACTTCAAAAAATGTTTGATACCTGATTCATGAAATGTTTGACACCCTGACTTCATGAAATGTTTAGATACCCGACTTCATGAAATTTTAGATAGCCTGACTTCAGGGCAAAAGGGGCACCAACATCTGAGAGGGGCAAAACCGGGACGACTTTTGTGGAAACCCCGATTGCTCCGCAGCGGCATGGCACCTGCTGATGATCTAAAAATAATTTCTCAAACTGTTTTTGGAATATGCAAAAATTGGTTACCCTTTTGTAATCTGTTTGGGGTTTTTTATATCATATGTATTAATTTTGTCTTTTACCAATTAAATCAAAAAGACAATAGTCAACTCAAAAATGATGATAATGCTCCATATCCTTGTAATGTTGTAAAAAGGAGCGCCTTTTCCGTAAAACTGTGCAAGGGCCCAGGGGAGTTTGGGGTTTTATTCATTCATAATTCTATTTTTTTGTAGCCATCATCTTTTTATATTTGTAAGCAAAAGGGGTGATGGACCTTAGTTATCTATTCATTCACTCACACATTCCCACAATACACTAATTAATTTACCTATTGCACATTCACTCACTAAAACACTAATTAATTTTTCTTATGCCCTTCCTCATAATACCTAATTAATTTAAATTCGTATACATTCACTCACCAATAAATATAATTTACTTACTGATCACATTATCCTTTAAATAATTAATTTACTTATATATTCATTCCTCACTAAAAAACTAATTAATTTACTTATGATATCACATTCACTCCTAATAAATAATTAATTTACTTTTGTATGCACATTCCCACTAATCACTAATTTATTACTGATATGCCCTTCACTCCTAAAACTAATTAATTTACTTACATATCACATTCCTCCCCAATACACTAATTAATTTACTTTTGATATGCCCTTCCTCACTAAAAACTAATTAATTTCAGATATGAAACCTCCCAAAACCAATTTAAATTTTTTACTTATTGCACATTCACTCACTAATACACTTTAAATTTACACTTGTTCCTTGCTTGTGCTCATTCACTACTAATACATAACTAATTTACTTATTGCTAATGCTCATTCCTCATCCCATTGTGCACGCAACTCATCAATTCATTCACTCATAATACACTAATTAAATTTTTTTGTTCACTTGTTAATTTCTCATTCCTCCCATGATTAATGTGCACCAACTCCCCCTTTTCCTCATAAAACATTAATTAAAATTTACTTACTTGTTCACTTGCAATGTTTTTCCTTTTTCATTCACTAACATATGGCCCTCGCATTCATTTAGTCATTTTTTTATCCCATTTTCTAATTCATTCATTACTAATTCATTCAGTTGCCAGTGAATTTTGGGGTTTTTTTGAGGTTTAAAGAATATATTTTTTTACCTGCCCCGTTAAGGGGGAAGTAAAGTTTTTTGAAAAGGGTACATGTCCTAACGTGTAAAAGTCTATATTAGGGGTTAAACCCAAAGGAAAAAATACATTTCTTGAAAAACAAATATATACAAAGTGATTAAAAATTTGGGAAAAAATAAAAAAAAGAAGATTCAGTAATTTTATGTCTCAGTTATAATTTCATTCATTCCTTACATATTTATTTATTCACCCTTCCCCCCAATATATTCACTTACCATTCATGTTTTAATTTTATTGTTTACTAATTGATTCTTCATTCACTTATAAAACCATTTGTTATTCCTCAACATTTCTCATAATTCCCCTTTTTCATTCACTCTTTTCTTTTTTTTCCCTTTAAAACCAATTTTTTAAACACTCTTTGTGATATGTTTGATCTTCCAAAAAAAGGGATCGTTGCACATTGGTTTGAGGGCCTAAACACATAACATTCGATTTGGGGCACACATCCATTTTACAAACCTCTATGCCTCCTGCGTGGCAGGAAAAGGGGTTTATTCTTTAAAAAATTTGGGAGGGAACCATTCGGTGCATTCATATGTATTTGTTCACTTTTGATTCCCGCTTTTTGCTCATTCATTTGCTCATATTTTTTTCTTCTTTTCTTTTTGATGTATTCATTTTTTTCACTTGTTTTAAAATCCCCATTCACTCTTGCATTCCTACTTTATTTGTTTATGTATTCCTCATTCCCCATTTATTCAATTTCCCTTCCCCCAGCTTCAGATTGTACTCAAATATATCCCTTCTAAACTTTACTATAATTTGAACCGGTTGCACAGTACAGTTAAAATCGCCATGTCTTCTTTAGATAGTTCCAGGGGGAAGTGTTGCCCCTATCTTTTTGAATTCATTTATATTTAAGATAATTATGGATGTACATAAAAATTTTTTGCAATTTCTAAAGTAAAAAACAATTATCGGTGAACATACAAACCTTTCCCAAAAGCTAATTGAAAATAATTTTGAATGAAATAAAACCTTTCAAATGCTAATGTGTTACTTTGACAATGCTGCATTTATTTTTAATATACACACAGCTTAACTGTTTTTTTACTGAATTGGTTGTTGATGAAAAAAACTAACATCACTGCACTCTGGGGCAGCCAAAGGTTCATCTTTTTGAAAATTGATGTTTATGGGTTCCCAAATGGGTGGGTTTTTTAGTTCTAGTCCCAAAATGAGGATGACCTCTTTCCAAAAAACTTTAAAGGAAATTCGGCCCGCATAATTCATCAGATGATCAAACAAATTTCTATTTTTCATTTTCAATATAAATCGTCCTGGGGGAAAAAAAAAAGGGTAAAAAAGTTAAAACCTTTTTAAAGTGTTGAATCAGGGCCAAAACACCAACAAAATTAATCAATATAAGAAAAAGGCAGTCATCATTTTCAGACATTTGTGAAAAGGGGGTTTTGCACATTGGAATCGGTAAAAACAAGGAGACAAAACAGATTAGCATTGAAAAAAACTTTGCCTGTGTTTTCTTTTTTTTGTCTCGTTTTTCGGGGTTTTTTATTCTCCCCCCTCTTTCCTCTCCCTAAGGGGTTTATTTCATTGCTCCTGTATGACACAAAACGCCTGGTTTTTCACTTTTTCGTTCTCCCCAATTTGGGATTTTATGCTGGGAAAACCCGCAGGCCCCTTTATGTTTTGCCCCGCTGATAAAATTTTAAAATATTTTTTTTTATCCCATGTGGCCCATAATTTTCTAGGGTAGCTAATGCCTCCTGGCCTTTGCTGCTTTGTTGATGTGCTGTTCCTGCTCATCATCGAAAGTAATCTAGATATGGGTTTCTTTCTTTTTTTAGATTTTCATTTTTTTTTAATTAGATTTTTTCCCTTTTACTCTTTATCTAACTCTTCCTCAAAAACTATTGTCATTTTGTCTTTCCCTTCTAATCTAAATCTCCCCCCATAAAACTCCCCAATCCATGTTAAACTCCTTTGCAGTTCCCAAATCTTTTTTTGCATCTCCCAATAAATCTTTTTTTAGCTCAACTTAATCTTCATCTCCCATAAAGCTCTTTATTAGGGGAACTCTTCTAAACCCTTAATCTCCTTTTTTTCCCCATGTCTCCCCTTTTCGTCAAATCTACTTTTTAAACCTATTGTAAATTCTCTATCCCCCAGCCTTAAGGGATGCATAGTAATTTTGGAGGTTGCCCGTTTTTTTCATAATGAGGACTTGGTGGGGGTTTCCGGGAAATATGGTTTATATTTTGTTTTAAACCCATAATTATACAAACTTTTATGTTAGTAGTGATAATTTGATATCATCAATTTTGGGGGTTGTTTTCCAAACATTTCCTACTATGCTACTATTTAAATTTTTCTTGCTTCCATGGTTAAAAACCATTAAAATCTTGAACTGGCACTTTTGCTGTGTTGGACTGGCAATAGAAAAAAACCGCCCTTATTTTATTGTTCTTCGTTTTTTGTAAAATTTTAGGTTTTCTAAGTCAGTTGGGATTGATTTAAAAAACAATCAAGTTCTGAAAAAGTGAGCTGAAAAATTTTTTTAAATGGGCAAAATTTGTCCCTTTTAACTAAAAAAAAATGCAACTATCCTTTTGAATAAAGCCTTTATATTATATAAAATCCTTTTAATTTTTTCAGTAATACAATTTCTACTGTTTCCTCCAGGTCATTTGGGGCTTCCCCTTTTCATTTTTTATCTTTCATCTAGTAGTTTTCATGACAAAGTTTCCATCGTTCACATGCGATCCATCTGCAGCATTTTTTTGAAGATGGTGATCATATTCTCTTTTAACTTTCCCCAGTACTTTTAAAAAGGTTAGATATAGTATTTTGGCCATCATATGGTCTTTCAAAAATTTTAAAGGGAAATTTGGACATATCTTGTTCTGTCATTCTCCCAAACATGGAAGTATCTTAATATAGGCAGAGATGTATTTGGCCAGAAACATGGGTCTTTCTAATGAGAGATATGGGTGGAAGTTTTGGAAAATTTTGTTTTGACATTCCTCACATATAGACTCTGTACACAAAACAACCAAAATTTTTTGAATGAATGAAATTCACCTGTCTGTGAAGTCGCTAAACATTGCATCTGCCTCATTCTCAGTTCTCCAGATGGTACTTACCATCTCACTTTCATTATAATTATCTTTTTGAGGGGGAATTTTTTAAGAAACAACTTTTGGGTCACTTCAGCTCACTGTCAGTCTTTGTTACCCCAAGGGGGATAATGAAAATAAACCATTCTGTTTCAAATTTGTGAAAATGGGAAGAAACTGTTTGGGGAGGGAAAGTTTGTCCTTCAAGGAAGGGGAAAGAGATGAGATCAAACATTGGGCCTTTTCTGGTTCATGTTTAACTTAGTCTTTAATGAATATGTACGGTGAAAAGAACTTGACAAATTAAGTGAAATTTATTTTGCTGTCATAAAAAAGTAGAAAAATTTTAAAACAAATAAACATTTTTATAAAACGATACAGAATTATCTTATTTATGTTTTTGTCATGATATTTTGTATATTTTTCAGTAATTCTGTATTTTTTTCATGATAATTCTTTTTGTTTTCATGAATTTGTTTTTTGTAGATAGTTCTTATTTTTTTTTCATATAGTTTTGTATTTTTTCGTAATTCTGTATTTTTTTTTCATGATAGTTCTGTATTTTTTTTGTAGTTCTGTATTTTTGTATATGTTCTGTATTTTTTTTTAATGATAGTTCTGTATTTTTTGTAAAAAATAGTTCTGTATTAAAATCTAATATTAAAAAATTTAAAAAAAATATAAAAAATAGCTTCCCCTTTTTTTATTTATCCCCTTCCCGGTAAATCCCCGCAGAAATGGGTTTTGTTTTGGTCTGACATCTAATATTTTTTTTTTTGGGACATATTAACACACTTCTTTAAACTTTTTGACATTTTTTGAATATTTTTGTGATTGTTTGGGGCATAATTCAATGTAGCCAAAAAACAGCCACCAGATTTATCGCCTTTAATGAAACTTTAATAGGGTGATCAGGTAGACAAGAAATGATTAAGCATTCAGGGGAAAATTGCATAACTTGCTTTGGGCAGGGGGGTCTTTGTCAGGGCAACCAGATAAGAATAAATGTTGTGGTGCTCTTTGAATAATTCCAAATCAGGGCTGACCTACCTGAGTCCCCTTTTATGGACAGACTTTGACGCTTGCCCGGGGTGCATTATCTTGAAAAAACATTTGATCATAGTTCTCTCAACACTATTTCAACAAACAACAAAATTTGTGGGGTCTTGCAGCTCTTAATTTAGGGGCTACATATTTCCAAAATACTTGTCCCTTTTGTTTCATCAACTGTTTGTCCGGGGGTTTGGGGAACTTTCATCCCCAAATTTTAGAAATCACAATTAACACTAGAACATATTAAATTTTTCCCGCTCTGAAAATTTATTTTTTTTCAAAACTTCTCAATTTCTTCTTTCAGTTATGTTTTAAAGGGCTATATCTTCACTGGGGATTCTTAGGTCTCCCATTCCCCCTCAGCAAATCCCCGGGGCCAGTGACAAACCCCCAGTTGTTTGATTAATCAATCTCTTATTTTGTACCCCTTCTTTTGGGGGGCCCCCTTTGCATCCATCTTTTCAATCTGGGCAGCGGGGGATTACACCCCGAAACTCCTCTTTCGGGAAAACTCTCTCAATCGTGAAAAATTCACTTCATCAGTGCAGCCCCCCTGATATTGTAAAACCCGCCAACTTATAACCCTAACCCCCGCCCCGGCGTGGCCCCTTACTAACTGGCCCCAAAAGGGTATTATTAAGATGGAGGGTGGCGGATTATTAACGTGTCTAGAAAATATGGACATTTTTGTAAATTAAAAATCAAACAGACTTCTTTAGTAAACAAAAAAAAAAAATACGATGCCTTAGGCTTTTAAATGTAGATCAAAAACGTTGTAATTTTATATTATAATATAAGTTAATTTAAAAATACCTTCTTAGTAACCAAATGTTTTATTTTGAAAATAACAATAAAAAAACGATCTATATAAATAATGTGTAAAAAAGTAGATCAAAATTTAAAATTTTAATTTATTGTATAATTTAACAATTTTCCTTCTTTAAAAAACATAATAACAAAAAAAGCTGCCTAGAAATTTGTGTGAAATGTAAAAGAAAATTTCTTTTATAATTTTTGACCCAGCTATAGGACTCAGTATTAAAATAGTCAAGCATTTTTTACTTTCACCCAAAAAAATTTCCCGAAAAAGAAAAATTAACTGGCTGTCAAATATGAAAATTAAAAGGGTTTTTTTTTGAAAACCTTTTTCCCTGCAAATCATGAAAAGATTTGAAGGCACCCAAATAAACTATTACAAAAATGGCACATGATAATCTGGGGTTTAACAATTGTTTATATCCACACAACAGTTTTTTCCAAAAAAAATCCCAAATTCCTCGCTGACAGTTGCATCTGGTAGAATAAAATAACAGAAAATGGAAAAATATGTTTTTTTCATTTATCATAAATTGAACCGTCTTCCTCATATCATCTGGGTATGGAGATAAGTTTTAGCCGAAAACCAAGGGAATTATACAAATTGAACTCCCGTTACATGAAAATTTTCATTAGAAAATTTTAGGTCCAAATAAAAAAAAAATATTTTATTGTCTCGGGTTTCCCCACTAACAATGATATAAAATCAGGAATTTCAATGCAATGTTCAAAGCTCTTTTTTCAAAAAGGAAAAAGCAAAATTATAGTGATAAAAATATTTGTGTAATACTGTTTGTTTCTGTACTAATCAAGTTGTTGGTTGAAAATTTTTGGGACCATTTTTTTTCCCTTTTATCCGTATCACTAGTGATCTCTTGGACATAATGTATCAAATTTTTACATGACTTTCCCGACATAATTAACAAAGTTCATGAACTATTGACTCTTAATAATGTATCAAAAATTTCCTTAGACTTTATTTCATTTGATATAAAGTATAAAAAATTGCAAAAACTATTTATTTATTAATTTAAAAAATTTTTAGACTTTTGACTCCTTGACATAATTAATAAAATTGGTATTCTTTGATCTCCTTCATAATTTTAAAAAGTTGGTATGGAACTTTCTTCGAAAATGTAATAAAAAATTTTTTTGTGCTATGATCTCCTTCACCAATAATAAAAATTAGTATGTCCCATTGACCCACATAATATAATAAAAGTTGGTATTTTAAATATTGTTTTAAAAAATGTAATAAAAGTGGGTATGTAATATTGATCTCTTGGCATAATGCATCGGTTTTCAAAGGAATTGTTTCATTATATAATGTATCAAAAATTGTCTTAGACTATTGATTTCATTCAACATAATGTTAAAAAATTTGGGATTAGACTATTATTCCCCTTTGACAAAAAATAAAAAATGGGGTTTCATTTAACTAAAATATTTAATAGATAGGGGGATAATACCTATCCAAGATCTCACTTTTCTCTGCTTCATATCATATTATTGTTCAAAAACGATTCATCTGACTATGAAGATAAGTTTTATCGACAAACCAGAGATTGTCATACAAATTGAAAATGCCAGCTAAAAAAATTTCAACAGTATCATGTGTTTTGGGGAAAAAAAAAATTTTTTCCAGGTTAACATTTCTAAATTTTCTCAACAATTAAGGAAAAAAAAAAATGATCAATGCAATGTTCAAAACTGCTTCTTCACAAAAAAAAAGTAAAAATTCATATAGATAAAAATATTTATTAATACTGTTTGTTTCTGTTAATCAATGTGTGTGTAAATTTGTGACTGACTAATTGGGGGAATGATAAGTGATGTTGTTTATGGAAATCAAGATGTGGTGTTGTCAAACATGAAACATTATTCATGGATAACGAAAAGACTACCATAAGCTGATTGTAAAAAATTATCATATTTAAAAATTTAAACTAAGTATTCTGTATAAAAAAAACTAAAATATTGTGAAAAACAACTATAGCTACTTATCGAAACATCTTCTGTAATACACATGCATCCCAAAAACATTTCAAATCAAGATGTATTTCAAAAACAACCCCAAAAGTAACATCAATATTGGGCGGGGAATAAATAGCCTGTGACGTCAAGGGGAAAAGTTTTCCGTCCAGTTAAAGTTTGGGCCCCGCCCCGGGTATTTTCTGATCATTGTCTGTACCAGTACCTCACCCTTGGCTCACCCTGATTCGACTTTCGAAACATGCTCATGGTCTAGTAGAAAACCCGGAAATATTGGAGATGCCAAAAGTTCCCCCTCCCTATCCCTTTTGAAATCCATTATCAAATCGTGGTTTTAACCCCTGGCTCTCTATTTTTTTTCCTCCCAAAACGATTTAAAAGCCCCGCGCGTTGTTGGGAATGACTGAACCATTGGGGTAAATAACCACATCTGTATCATTGATGATGTCATTCAAAAAGCCTCCACTCCACGTTTAGCAGTGATAGATTATTTTGTTCGCAGTTTTTCTTAATAGATGTAAAAACGGTGAAAGCAGTTTGAAATTGAGGCGACAGCAATCCATTCCTCTCCTGTTTCAATTCCGAAGGATCACATATTTTCCTGCGTATCTTCCCTGACTCAGCCATGATCTGCCTCTCTGAGTCCACCCTTTCTCCTTAATGAGTTCTTCATGGAAGGATGTTCCTTGTTTGCATTGATTCTTAGATATGATCAAACCCTTCAAGTTTCAATTCTTTTGCAATGTTGGAGGTAAAGAGGGAATCTCATTGACACTCCTGGTGTATCTTAGGCATACCAGAATGATGTGCATACCCTCATTCTGAATTCTTTCCAGTCTCACTGTTTGCGTAGGGCTAATTGTTAGGAGAGCGCATGCATATTCTATACATGACAGAACAATACCTTAGTAAAAGAGCACAAGCGTTGCTCAATGTTAGCAGCCCATGATTCTCAGTGCGGATAGTGCTACAGCCTTGGCAATAATTTGTCGATATGGTCCCTAAAGCATAGACTGAGATAAAATTTTTACACCCAAATAACTCATAGATGCTGTTGGGGTGAGTGTATGTCCATCTAGGGTAACATGTGGTGTGTCAGACTTCACAATGTGATTATTTAGGAGAACCAGGATAGTACAGTTTTGGTATGGTTTATCGATGCACCAGAAACGTCCACCGGGCCATTTTGCAGTTCAGTTCTTCCTGGGTTTATTAGCAATTTTATCCTGTTTCTCCCTGTCTGTACACCATGATGTTCTGCAAATGACAGTGTTGTCCCTCAGATAATTGCTGCTTCGTAATCATTATGGTGAATACATTGAATAGTACTGGAGATAGTGGAGACCTGGGTGGGCCGGGAATTTTTTTTTGTCTCCCAAGAGTACAATACCCCCTTTGAGTGCCACTTTCCTCTCGAACAGGGCCCTTGCAATCCATCTTATGAGCAATGCATTTTTTGAGTAGCGTGAGCATTTGTATAAGGTATGTGATTGGAATTTTGTTACGTATCCTTGAGATCTGACAACAGCACAAGTCTCAAACCGCCGGGAAGCCTTCAAGGCGTATAGGAAGATCGATGCATTACACAGTTTCTTTATTGCAGAGTGGGAAGGAAAACATGCAATTCCTCCAAATCCGATCGAGCCTACATGCACTACTTTTCCAGAACTTGCCTGTGTTCTGCATTCAATTATTCTAAAACCCTTATGTGTTTGTGATTCTTGTTAGATTTTGCCAGTAGTATTAAATAATGTGTAGCCTTTCCCTCCCTGATTCAGTTTTTTTTAAACTAGTTCGATTCTTTACAAAGCTCATTCATGTCTTCCGATATCCTGCTTATGTCACTGTATTGGATACCATCGGGCCTGGTGCAGTATTGTGTGATCTCTAGCATTCCGTATTTCATCACTCGTGAATTCAAGATGTCATTCCTCGTGTCGCACATTGCTCCGATAACAGGAAATGATATTGAGTCTTGCTTCACTATCATTTCGATTCTTCTGTTGAATAAAATGATCCAGAAATGCCATTCTTTAGCTTCACATTTTCCCCACAGATCTTAATGTAGTAATATAGGTCGTCCATCATGCATGTGCATATTATACACTAAACCACAGTGAATCCAGTCTTCAAGTTAATCTTGAGAGTAATTCATTTTGTCATTAGTTAAATGAAATAACTCACATATTTCTTAGGTTCTCTGAGGTGTAGAGGCTAGGTGGTTACCTCGTATTCCAAAGGTACTGGTTTTTCCTCTCGTGGGGCCATTGGAATATTTTTCCGAAATCTGATTCCAGTGTAGGTGAGATTGGTTCCTAGTCCTATCTCAGTGTAGGTAGTTTGGGAGTTCTAGCCCTATCTCAGTGTAGGTGAGATTGAGTTCTAATCCTATCTCAGTGTAGGTGGATTGAGTTCTAGTCTATCTCAGTGTAGGTGATTGAGTTCCTGCCCTATTTCAGTGTGGTAGATTGATTTCCCTAGTCCTATCTCAGTGTAGGTGGGGATTTGTTCCTAGTCCTATGGGATGGACGATAAAACGTGGGGTCCAGTGTTCAAGTTGAGCACGTAAAAACCATTGGCAGTTCAAAAATTGAGATCAGGCTGGAAAGTCACTGCCCAGACAGAATTCATTAGAAAATTAAAAAAATGTAATTCCTTCAAAATGTTTTCACCATCTTCTATTTACTTTGGGAGACCCTCACAAATTCTACAGAGTTCATGCACTGCATTGAAATTTTCCTTTTCGGAAAAGATTGAAGCACACATGGTTACCACGAAGTGCAAATGATAGTCCCATCAATCAATCACATATTTCATCATAACCTTTTGCTCTCATCATTAATCCTCTCCGCTCCTCGTGGAGCATAGGGCCTCAACAGTTGTTCGCCACTCTTCTGGGTCTCTGGCTGTTTTTTTTATGGTCTCCCAGGTCAATTGAGCACTCTTCAGCTCCTCAGTAAGACCTCGTCTCCAAGTCTGCTTAGGCCCTTTTTTTCGTTTCCCTGCGGGTTCCACTCGAGCACCTGTTCGGGTGACACTCGACTGTGTCTTCCGAAGGTATGGCCTATCCATGCCATCTTCTCCTCTTGACCTGTGTCATCATGGGTTTTCCTGCCCTTTTCCCTATCCACGATCCGTGTTTGTAACCCCCTATCATACCATTTCAATCTGAGAACCCGGCCAAACACCCGTTGACAAAGGTCGGGATCTTATTTGTATTTGCCTAGTGACTGTAAGTTTTGTTAGCAATACCGACTTCACATTTTGAGCTGAAAATCCTGAGCTTTTTTTTCTGTGGAGATGGCAGGGATTTCCCACACCATGTGCAGGATCGCAAGGCCTGTCGGGCCTTCCTAATCCTAACCTTAATGTCCTCATCTGTACCTCCTGATCTGCTGATCTTACTTCCAAGGAAAAAATTCATCCACATCTTCTATGTCCCTTCCTCAATCAGTTTTGGGATCTTGCTGTATGTTGTTGCTACGCATTACTTTAGTCTTCTGACTGATTTTAGAGCCATGGGCAGTTTGTGCCAGAGCATCCACTTTTCCTGCATGTCTTGTAGTCTATCAAAGCAAGGCGAGATCGTCCGCAAAATCCAGGTTTTCTAGCTTTGAATAAGTGTCCACTGATGCCTTTTCCAGACCTGGCGTGGGGCTGTGCGGTGACCAATCAAGTAGCACCAAGAAGAGGAGGGGGACGCAGGCACCCCTGTCTAACAAGTAGTGCCCAGAACCCTCTGACAGTCTTCCATCATGAATAACCTGCAGGCAAACCCTCATACAGCTGCCTGATGATGTCGAAGTCTTCTCCGGCACCCATGTTTCTTAGGATCCCACATTGATTTCCTATCTATGCTGTCAAATGCCTTTCTAAAAATCAACAAGCACACGAGGCGGAGCCTGCCACTCCATTGTTTGTTCCACTATGATTCTTAAGGTGGCTATCTGGTCATTGCAAGATCTATCTTTCCGAATCCCGCCTGTTCGCCCCTAAGCCTCTGGTCTATGCGCTCTTTCATCCTGTCCAGAATAACCCTAGTGAGGACTTTGCTGGGAATGGAAGCATGACCCCTCTCCACTTGTCCAATTTGACAAATTGCCATTCTTTGGCGTTTCACGAGGAGCCTTTCTTCCAATCTGCTGTATCTCCTCCCTGTCCCACCCCAAAGGGTTGAACAATATGTGAGTTGGTTTCCATCTCTTCTCCTCCCTCCCTGAGCCCGCTGGGATATTATCAACTCCTGCCGCCTTGCCCTTTTCAAGTTTTCAGGCTGCTGGGTTTGTTTGTGATCTCCCTACGTTTATGTCCAGCGGGTCTCCTGCCTAATCTAGTGGGTTTTAGGGGAGTCTTTTAACACTTCCTGAAACTTCCAGGCCCAGTTGTTCATCAATTTTAGTCAAAAGTTTTCAGTCTTATCTCTCACTGGCCTGCTCTGGGTTATTTTTTTCCCCCCACTCAACAATCTGGTTGTCTCATAGAGAGCCTTGAGGTCACCTTTGCTGGCTGCTGTCTCTGCCTCTTCTGCCTATCCATTTAGAATGCTCTTTTGTCGTTTTCCCGCTGTCTTTTTCCCTCTCTAGCCATCTCGTTATATCTAGTTGCTGCCGCCTGTTTTTTCTGTCTTGTTCCTTTACTGGTTTACCCTTTTTTCAGCTTCTTCCTCTCCTCCACCTCTGCCATGTTTGTCCGGATCCAGGGTTTCCTGATTGATGATGATCTCAGTATTTTTTCACAGGCTCAACCCGCCCCGCTTTAAGGTGTTCCACCTATTCTCCCCTACCTTCTACTGAAGTTGTGCAATTGTTTTACTGTATTTTTATATTTATTTAAACAGTGTTTGATTTTTTCCCGTTGTTAGTAAAGTGTCTGCTCGAGTTCCCATTAACAGGGTCTACGGTACATACTTTTAGACTGCTCTCCCTTGAATGATTTAATAATCAGCAATGTTAGAGACTGCCATCTGGACATGGACAAGACTGTGAACTCAAAGAGGATTTTCATTTAAACCAATCAATCAACTGTTAGATTGCAGAGCTGGGATTGAAGATTGAAGTGACCAGAAAAGAACAACACAACAGTTATATAAGTAGGCTCATCAATCAGCATTGAACTGATACGTCAGTCGTTGGCGCTGTTGGAGATATTTCAAAAGATCGGCACCTATAGACATGTCCAGTGCAAAGAAGATATTCAAATGCTGTGAACCGTCCCCGACTACAGACCTGAATTCTGCACAACCAACTTACATGAAAGAAAAGAATGCTTTTATATTTGCCTTGTAAAACCAAACATGCTATTGTATTTAATTTTAGATGCCCAAAAAACCTCTGACTCCTATTTAGCAGAAAGCAGTTAAGCATGCAACATGAAGAAGGTAATCATGAGAATCTAGAATCCAAGACTTGCCCTAAGCAATCACCCGAATGAATAAATTGTAACACCACAATCTCAATACCCCTTAAGGCAAAATAATTTTAAATTATGGTGTTTGTATCATTATCAATGTAGAAACAATAAATGTCTCCATAGATCTCCTTTGAGTGATGATAGATCAAGTAATGAGCAAAGAAGAAGAAAAGAGGAATAGTGTTGGAGTTGGGAGGGAACTAATTATTTCTTGAAAAATGTGAGTGACTGCTGGAATCTTGAGACCTCTGTGATTGTTTAATTATTGAAAGCTGAGCTGTAACGTCAGTTATTAGAAGCTGAGCTGTAACTTTAATTATTGAAAAGCTGAGCTGTAACTATTATTAAACTGAGCTGTTCAATTTTAGAAGCTGACTGTAACCCGTTATTAGAAACTGAGCTGTAACTTCAATTTGAAATCTGACTGTAACTTCCGTTTTTGGGAAACTGAGCTGCAACTCAATTTTTGAAAGCTGAACTGTAACTTATTATAAAGCTGAGCTTAACTTGTTATTGAAAACTGAGCTGTAATTTCAGTTTTTGAAGCTGGTTAACTTCAATTGAAGTTTGGGTGCAACTTCAATTTTGGAATCTGAGCTGTAACTTCAATTATTGGAAGCTGAGCTGAATCCAGTTTGGAAGCTGAGCTGACTTTTGAAAGCTGAGCTGAACTTCAATTGAAAACTGAGCTGTATTCAGTTATTAGAAGCTGAGCTGAATATTTAAAGCTGAGCTGTATTCAGTTATTGAAACTGAGCTGTAACCAGTTGTTGGCTGGCTGTAACTTTTATTGAAGTTTTTCCTGAATTCTTGACAGTATGAATGACACCTGAAATTCCTAGTGATTGTTAAATTTGAAGGCGAGTGCCTGCTGAATTTTGAAATATTTGAGTAAATGCTGGAACTTGGTATAATAATTCCTTTTTACTGTTTTGTTTACATATGGTCTGCAATCAATTTCTCCATGTTGCTCTATCCTGGCATCTACAGTCTCATCCATAGAACTGAGACCGATATTTTGCTTCTCTCAGCAAAGTTTGTTTAAAGTGTCTCCCCAGGTCGTCCTGATTCTTGAACCCTTATCCCACTTCAATGCCTGCTTTGATATTTGTTGACACTTTTCCCAAAAGGGGTCCAACATATCTCCACCTTCTCTTTTTATAACAGTTTTACTATGGTTGACCAGACATTTCTCTGATTTCATCACTTCTCCTGAATTTGTTCCATTTATATTCTTTTTTTCTGAACATCTATTTTCAAATGCATTCAACTTGCGTTCTGTATCTTTAGTATTTTTAACTCTCGCTGTATATTTAGGATTGATACAACATTTAAATTGAAAATTGTAATTTAGTTTTTAAAACTATATAACTTGCAATTCCATATTTTATTTTGACTTTTAAAAAAGCTGATGTTGCTTTGCCAATTCGTATCATAATTTCTTTTTAACATTTCTATGCAAACAAAATTGTTACCCAAATGAAACTGTCTGTATTTTATCATTTTAGATTCCAGGGTGATATCCATTACTTGCAAATTGCTTATTATTGTTTTCATAGCTTATCTCAGTCCAACTTTGATGTATAGATGACAAGTTGTCGGTTTTCTTGCATATCTTTGGGTTTTTTCTACTTACAAGGGAATATCATCTGCAAAATCAAATCTTCTAGTTGACTATTTTTGGGAGCTATTGTAATTTTGAAATATTTGCTCAACTCTAGTGCTTTAAGTGAATTATTGATTTTTGGTGAATTATTTGAATGTTTATTCTATCTTGAAGACTTTGAGTAATTATCTGAATGTCTGTTCAACGAGGTTTTGGTGACTTCTGAATAGAAGAAATCTGTTTAGTAGACCATCTTTAAAATTAAGATTTATTGATGCAATAAACAGATTTGTCTAATGTCGTTGAGCTTTTTTGAGTGATCGGACTCTTTTATTTGATAAATTTGTTTTATGTATAATTCCAGCCAATTACAGAACAGTAATGAAGATTAACTAATTATTAATTATATTTTCTTAAGAAATAATTGAAATTTGGGTTCCCAAATTTTGCATAATAAAATTTGTGATCTCAAATAAATCATGTTTTTAAAGGATTATCTAACACAAAGAGAAGTTGTATGTTGATGAATCATGTCACACAAAGAAAGTTATGTTGATGAATCATCTCACATAAAGAGAAGTTGTATGTTGATGAATCATGTCGCATAAGAGAAATTGTAGTTGATTGGTCACATAAAGAAGTTGTATGTTGATGAATCATGTCGATAAAGAAAGTTGTATGTTGATGAATCATGTCCCACAAACAGAAGTTTTGGTGTGTCAATGAATCATGTCACACAAAGAAAGTTGTATGTTGATGAATCATGTCACACAAGAAAGTTGTATGTTGATGAATCATGTCACACAAACAGAAGTTGTATGTTGATGAATCATGTCACACAAAGAGAAGTTGTATGTTGATGAATCATGTCACACAAAGAGAAGTTGTATGTTGATGAATCATGTCACACAGCAGAAGTTGTATGTTGATGAATCATGTCACCAAGAGAAGTTGTATGTTGATGAATCATGTCACACAAACAGAAGTTGTATGTCGATGAATCACATGTCTTGAAATTATATCCAACTACAGATGGGTAATATCCACAAGTCATCTATGGTTGCTCTTATACATTGATACCTTCTGTTTATGGTTGCTCTCAAATTTACTCCAGTGTATCTGTGATTGCCTCAACTAGATACTTCACTCTGTGATTGCCCACAATAGATACATTCACTTTGTGATTGCCCCTAATTGATATCTTCGCTCTGATTGCTCAATAGAATATCCTTCACTGCAATTGCCCTAATTGATATCTTCGCTCTGTGATTGCTCACAATAGATACCTTCACTCTGCAATTGCCCCTAATTGATATCTTCACTCTGTGATTGCCCACAATAGATACATTCACTTTGTGATTGCCCCTAATTGATATCTTCACTCTGTGTATGCCCACAATTGATATCTTTACTCTGTGAAGATACAAGTCAATCACTGAAAATGAGAGAACTAATACTGAATGTTGAAGGAAATAACTGAAAATTTGACAAAAGAAGTGACAGTACCCAGTATTCTTTAATAAGCTTCAAAACACATGGCAACATACATAACAATAGAAACATAACTAGTACTATTATACCATCTCAATAACTTATACTAGTAACAAGAAGCAACAATAAGATCAAGCAAAGAGATCTTGACGCTGCATATCAATCACTTGTTAAACTACTCTTGTGATCTGAGCCTAAGAGCAATTGTATGTTGTGCCAGTTATGTGCCTACAAGTGAGCCAGCACATTTGATTTCTGTAACGCTTTTTATTTACTAGGAGCTTCACTAGGCCTCTTATGATATGCCGTGTAGGTCTAGTATTAATATTCTTTGCTCCTTGTGAGCCATGGACGAGGCAAACAAAATGAGTGAGATATATATTTATGTAATAAATTCTCAAACAAAATGATTGAGATATATATATATATATGCATGTCTTCTCATGCTTCGTCAGTTCTTTATGACTAATTTAATCCTCTTTGTGATATGTTTGATCTTTGCCAAACGATACGTTACACATTGGTTTGTAGGCCCCTAAACGCATGAATTCTACACGCTTAGGACACATGCATCCGATTTCATGCCAACTTCATAGTCGCCTCACATGTAGATCAGAACAGTGGTTCTATTCTTTACACCTAAATTTGGGCTCGTAACATAGCGTATATATTATGTAATAAATACTCAAACAAAATGAGTGAGATATATATATATATATATGTAACTAAATCTCAAACAAATAGATAGAAATGCAGAGCTTAACTCTTTCCACACTGAGTTATTTCTCAATTTTAAACAGTTCAAGGGAGGTAAAAAAACGTTTTACAAATCATAACTACTCGTCAATAAATAAACCTATATATATTATTATATACCAAATTGAAAAACTGACAACCTAATAGAATAGCAAGGTTAAAAAAAGTAGTATAATAAACAGTAGAAGTAAAACTCAGAAAGCTCTTATAAGGAAGCAACTCTATGGTGCATGTGTGGCTAATGGTGTTCAGACTCTTCGCCAGGCAGTGTGCGCAAAAGCGTTGAAAGAGTTAATATCGATGGAATAATCAGATCACATTAACAACTACAGTATGACTATATTTTAGGGATAGAAAAGGGAAGGAATCTTTTCAAAAATGCCCAAATGCATGTATTTGAGTAAAAGGCACATAAATTGCATGAAATCTGGCTATACAGTAAAATCTAGTAGAGAGAAAACATCAATGTACATGTTGACTGGATACAGCAACATACTGTCATATGTTACACTGACTCAATACTACTTTTCATAAACACACACACACATATATATATATATATATATATATACTCTAGCAGTTTACCCATTCTTTGCACTAGGAATTTAGTTTAACATCTATTTGTAAAGTCCCTTAAAGAAACATGCCACGTTGCTTCAAAATCAGCATCTTCCTCAAAATTAAAACAATACGTTTTTCTCTTCGTACTAGCCAGTAAAACCTGATAGACAGAATTCCTGTTCCCGTGAAAGTTGAATTTAGTTTTAAGTCTAGTTGTAATATTTCACCACTTTTAAAGTAACATTTGTTATCCTTTTACGCTGATCTACCGAGCTCACATAAACTGTCCCTCATTTCCAGTAAAACCTGATACAATTGAATTCCTGTGGAAGTTGAAAAATAACAATTGGCAAATTAAATTTATTCAGATTATTAACTTATCGACGTGTTTATTAAAAAAAAAAAAATTGGCCAAACGTGAATCAGGCATGTAGCACGTCTACCAATGTAGGCAGGCACGCTTATCAACTACTCTACCAAACTTATAAATAAATATGTTTCAAATACGTTATAATAATAGTGACATAGCATTAAGGACTTGAGCGGAAAGTAATAATCTTTGTCAAAGTCCGTATGTAGTGTGCTGGACATTGCCACTTTGTTGTATTGTTTGCTTGATAAAGGCCTTGTTGGTAAATGTTGCTGTGATTGTTATTGTATTTTGTAAAACTACGTACTTTGTGATTATGCGTTTGAAGTAACAACATGATCACGTGACTGGGACATCGTGAAAACATGGAAAGACACTTTGTGATTTCTACACAGAATGTCCATGTGCATTAAGTTGGGAATATGGTTATAGAAATGTATAAAAGTATAGTTTATAATTTTTCCTCTTAGTATCCATGAAAGCCACTTCTTGCCAAATTTCAAGTCCGTAGGGACGTCAGATATCTCAAACAATTGAGACAGACATTCAATTCCATTGATCTTTGTCTTATATTAGATACATACACACACATATGGTTCAACATTTGCACTTGATTCCTACACAAGTGATCTACCTTGATCCTGGGGTGAGATTTTGTTCTGACTACAAATGGCTGCCAGTTCCACCCAGCTTGAATTAAGTGTCAGATAAATAATGTGAAACCAAGATGACATACAGCATCATGACGATGATCACATGACTCGTCTTGTGCTACTGTTGGTCACAGAAACTTGTGAACCTAAAACCATACTCACTCTCAATATACACATGCATGAAAACAGAACTTTTACAAATATAGTTTTACTACAGAGTTGTAATCAAATATACACTGTACAACTACAGGTTGTAATCAAATATACACTGTACAACTACAGGTTGTAATCAAATATACACTGTACAACTACAGGTTGTAATCAAATATACATTGTAACTAGCTACAGGTTGTAATCAAATATACATTGTACAGCTACAGGTTGTAATCAAATATACATTGTACAACTACTGTCTGTAATCAAATATACATTGTACAACTACTGGTTGTACTGTGACATCTATAGTACAACTGTTGGCTGTACTGTGACATCTATAGTACAACTGCTGGCTGTATTGTGACATCTATAGTACAAATGTTGGCTGTGCAGCAAAATGTATTCTTTGACATCTGGTTGTACTGCAACATTTAGTATCTTACAATAATTTTGATATCACCTGTCAAAAGACATGAAGCTCATTTTTTTGGTCTGTAGTTTCCATTTCTGACAAAATACGTCAGAAATAATAGATTACTGTGAAGAGATTTGATGTGTTTAACATGCTTGACTCAAACAAACACTACAAAAAAGTGTAAGTCATGGTTAACCAGAACAATCCTCAGAACATGCTCAAAATAACCTCAATGTAGTAAAAACAACAGATGAAATAGCAGACAAAATCAGAGTAAGACAGGTTGTATTGGCACCATCTCTTCTTTTCCAGCATTATATATCAGCAGGAATAGTAGAAGAAGTGCAAAGTGCGGAAAGATCTTATCGGCGCAGAAAATGAAACTCACGATCAATTAAAATAAACGATCAATGAATTACTTTTGAGATGATGAAGTCTAATCTGTGAGATCAGCAACAACATTGTTAGTATTGTTTCATTAGTAATAGTTTCATTGTTAGTATTATCAAGCAGGAAAGACAAGCATAGAATCTAATAAACAAAGGCCGAGACCACAAATCCAGCAGAACCTAGGCAAACATGCAAATAGACAGCACCCAGGTAAAGGAAATTTGTAATTCAAAGTATTTAGGCAGTATTTTTACAGGTTGAGCAGTAAATAAGACAAAAATTGTCAAAGAAAGCAAATGCAGTGACCTACCAGCTGCTTTCATTACACAACATAAAGATCAAGATGGAAGTAAAAAGACGAGATGATAAAAGTATTTTCTACTAACACTATGTAACCAGTGCCAAACTTGGTCTCTTACAGCAACACATGCAGAAGCTCACCATTTGGCAGTGAATGGCAGGAAGGAGGCAGGTCATAGTCTTTCCAGGAAGATAGATTATGAAGCGAGGATATCAAGCAAGTGAGCATAACCATGCACGAATACATTGAAAGACAACAAATACAGTCGTTCAGACATTGTGAAAATGAGAGCCAGCCAACCACCAATAACCTTCTGTAAAAGAGATCAGGTACTAGAGCCTTAAGGGAAGACCAAGAAAGAAGGATGGACATGTCAAGACCACACTAAATAAACATGGATATAACGCAACAGGGCCGACTCATCTGGACCTGGGCGTAAAGTTAGCTCCAGCCCCTTACAGCCAACGACTTGAGTGGATAACCAGTTCCACCTGTCCTACAGCAGACTCAGGATGATTGGGCCAAAGTCTGCTCTCCAAGTTTGACTTGGGCACTTATTATATATTATATACCATATAGAAGAGCCTTGGTGATTCTTATATGTTTAATGCAGCATCTGTAAATATAACATGTAGTGTTTAGTTTTGTTTAACATCTTAGGCTCTGAGACTTGGCTCTTTAGCAGTCAAAAGCAAAGTTTAGGAATCTACAAGTTATTTAATATTGACTGATGGTATAGTGGATGTTTGTGGTTGTTTGATGGTCTCTAAGTCCCACGTTGACAGGTCTCTCTCATGTGTGTGATCCGTTGATGGTGCTCTCTCACTGCGATCCCCATTTGATGGTCTAGTAATATTATCTTCTCTCCATCAATTTTTGATTGTGGAGTCATAGTTTAGATTGTACAGTCTATAGCACAATGCCAGGTATGTCTGGGAGCTGGGGAATGGTTGTTAAGGTACAGGTGACCCCAGGGTTCAAAGGTTAAACAAATCCTCAGTCCCGACTCTCAAATGCCCAGTCCTTGTTTGTTTAAGCAAATCCTCAGCCTGCCTCTCATATGCCCCAGTCCTTGTTTCAATAAATCCTGTCTACCTCTCAAATGCAAGTCCTCCATATAATGTTTGATTTCAAATTCCATCAATATATTCTGTAGATGCATTATTTGAATATCATATTCTATTAACAAATACACTTTTACATACTGTTCTCTTTTTCATAAATAATCTGTTGTGACAAAAGATAACAAGTTGTCACATGACAGAATATATATATATCACATTAGATATACTGATAAAACAAAGAAAATTTAACACCTCTTCGTTTGTGAGTTTTCTCCCATCTGATAATTTCTGTTCCAATACTTTTATTTGTTTCAGTTTCTTTTCTAATTTTCTTTTTGTCTTCCACAGATTGTCTAACTATTCAACTGAAACAAAACTCAACTATTTAATCAAACTTACATATAGTTTAGTAACAATTCGATGATTGTTATATTTCTAGATATTCTAAACTGAGTCTCTGTGGTGTAGAGGTTAGGTGCTTGCCTCGTCTCTCTCCTCATGTTAATCCGTCGTAAGACGATGAGTTTCTGAATTTCGCTGAGCATGCCACTTCTACGATGAAAAGAATTTATATCACGCGATTAATTCTTCATATATATGATCGCCACTTCATCAATTGTTGGTGCATTGTACTGTCTTTACGTCTTGACCAACAGGTGTTTTGTCTGCTCTAAATTTTAACTTTCATTAGTCATCAGCTGGTAATTGTTGCAGGGCAGTTTTGAATAATCAGATCATCCGTTATGTTGGTCGAATAAAGTTTGTAATGCAGCGACTATTTCTCGTTTTTGCAGCGTGTGAATCTGGTGATCAATTTGTTCATCATTGTTTCCCATGAAATAAATTTGAAGAAATTTGTAATCTGCGTCGGGCAGTGGCGGTAGTGAGCCATACGATGATAAATTCACCTTGAACACCGGAATGTAGGCATATAATTCCATACGATATTTTATTTGCGAGCGATGTCATTTGGAAACATGGTGTACTTGCGTATATTTCAAATATTTTGATTAGCTTGTCACCTACTACCAATGTTGATAATGGTTGGTGGTGAATGTAATACTAGCAATTCACTTTTCCACCAGCGCCTTTGTTCTAGTGATTCATTCTTAAAATTTGTGACACTACAATACATAATCCTCCATTTTCCAATAGCACATTTGGATGAAGACTATAATCATAATTTGTATTGTAATAGAAAGCACCTGGAATTTAAATCAGCGTGCAGTGTTCGTCTGGATTGAGTAGATAAATATCAGCGTTACAGTCTCTTGCTTCCCGTTGCTCGGTGTTTCAGCTAAGCGGACCCGAGCAGTCGCATTACTCGATTGGTTAGTCTTGCCTACGATGCTCGTCTGTTTCAGATAGACAGGCTTCAGCAGTGCGAACTCGATTAGTTCTAGTCTTGCCCCTTGCTCAAGTATGTGTTTCAAACGAGCGGACTTGAGCAGTCACATGCCTCGACGGTTTCAGTCTTGCTTCTCGTTGCTCATCTAATGTTTCTAAAAGCTAGTATGCTGCACCGTGATCTAAGTGTAAATGGGCCAATAGCTTTTTAGTTTAGGAGGCATAATTGAAAATGTGTGGAAAATTAAATTTGAAGTTTTAGCTGGAATAAATAAAAAATTAGCATTTGATTAAATTCTATTTAGAATGCATATCTACTATATATATAACATATAAATGCAAAGGAAATCGCATATTTTTGAAAATCGGATTAAACTGTGCAAATCATTTGTCAAACCTCACTTGTAGCGACTATTCTTTGAAATGGTTGTACTAATTTAGAGTACGCGCCGCTATAGCGTCAATGGTGCTGGATTGATTCACAAAATAATAAATGGTAACCCCGTTTCTGTGGTATGATAATATTGGGTAATATTCATACATATAGCAGTGCTTTGGTATTGCATCAGGTAGCGTTGATGGCAAATAACCATCTTGCCATTTATGAAATGCTACGATAATGCTTCCTCAAATGAGCGTATTCCTCGGATACGTAGTTTGTTTGGTTTAATCGAATATAGAGCAAAATTTTCTCCAACATAACTACAACAAACATTGATGGAATAGATGGAACTTAAATATGATTTGCGGTATCTATGATCATGATTGAAAACAAACCTTCAACGTAACGGCTTGTTTGGAAATATTGACCTTTGGCGACGTTTGATGTGGCTTGAATCATACGTCAGCCGGATCATGAGTCATACTGTAAACTTCCGGAAGCATTAATGGAAATTTGATTAGAAACTCTGATGAAATAGTATTGTATTTTTTGGATTTTCGAAAAGCTTCCAGGCTTC
>JADZMA010000245.1:0-39750 GCA_020796225.1 Arion vulgaris
CATGTCGTGAGGCGACAAGGGTTTGGCTGAAACGATGCATGTGTCCGCTAGGGAATGCTAACCCGAAACAAATGCTTGCAGAAAACGGATGCACCAGGCCGTAAGCGCATAACGGGTGCAACGACCCTCACAATGAGGAATGTGATAACGGGGTTCTACGGTCGCCAGTCTGCTTCGAATTTTAGCCACGCAGTAAGAAATGCCCGACCTACCATCACGGGGGGGGCCAAAACTTGCTGGGGAGGAGGTTTTTCACAAATGGGAAGCATAAATCATAGGAATTATATCCTACAGAACTGTCCCCAGTATGCAGACTTGTGAGGAAAGAGGTGGCCCACTTACACTAGCGTCCAAGACAAACTGTATGGCGTGGCTGATAATCTGAGGCAGATGGCGCCATTAGAGAATCAGAAATCCCAATCTAGTGAGAACGCAGAAGAAGAAGAATATACACTGATAATGTTTGAACCAGGCTGGTCTCAAATCCAGAAATCTGGTACATCAGTATAAGGGTGTTGGAGAGAGAGTGTACAGTTTATATACACAGCTAATGTTTTACCCAGGCTGGCCTCAAATCCAGAAATCTGGTACATCAGTCTAAGCGGTGATCGCGAGCGAGAGAGAGGGAGAGTACAGTGTATATACACCGCTAATGTTTTACCCAGGCTGGCCTCAAATCCCGGGGAAAATTTTTACGGTACGTGGTCACTAGCGCAGCGTGTTATCAACTTCGTTATCGGCGACTTCCGTACCTCGGTTTAAATAAAAGAGCTTGGTTGTTTTTGTTTAAATTTAAGACTGCGTAAGCTAAATTATTTACTTTCGGTTGCATTTTATTTATTATTAGACTGGTATTATTATTATTATTATTTTTATTGCTTCTGTTATTTTATGAAAGTAGGTTCTACAAGAAAGATCATTATTATATTTTGTGTTACAAATCAATTACTAAAGAAACAGATCAAAAAATAATGTGTGTTCAAATTATGTCCATATTTGTCACTTCCTAGCACAAGTATTATATTGTTATCTCGCGGCAAGTTATTTCAAAATTATTATAGCACTGAAATAAATATTGCAATTTAAAATTCTTTACCAAAACGGGAAAGGGAAAAATGACAGTTTTAGAGTAATACCAACGTAACCAAACGCAAATAATTTAATTATTGCACCCTGAATACGCTCAATATAATCGAACGTTTTGAATAAAGAACTGTTTTGTATTTTGAAAGTAGATTCTACAACAAATAGCATGTACTTATATAATGTACGCAGAATAACAAAAGTTTGTTTCATATCATCTACTTTTTGTAATCATTCATGACATTTATTAATGTAATACGGGCGTCGTTGTGTTTAAAATTGAGTACGCATTTCAACAATCAATAAAATTTTCTCAACCAATAAGGAAATAGTTTGAAACATAATATATGCAACTGCTTCTTCATCTTCTAAACGCTTGGTCAGCTTAGAACTCTGAAACATAATATATGCAACTGATTCTTCATCTTCTAAACGCTTGGTCAGCTTGGAACTCTGAAACATAATATATGCAACTGTTTCTTCATCTTCTAAACGCGTGGTCAGCTTAGAACTCTGAAACATAATATATGCAACTGGTTCTTCATCTTTTAAGCGTTTGGTCAGCTTAGAACTCTGAAACATAATATATGCAACTGATTCTTCTTCTTTTAAGCGCTTTGGGCAGCTTAGAACTCTGAAACATAATATATGCAACTGATTCTTCATCTTCTAAACGTTGGTCAGCTTTGGAAAATCTGAAACAAATATATAACTGATTCTTCATCTTCTAAAAAGCTTGGTCAGCTTAGAACTCTGAAACATAATATATGCAACTGATTCTTCATCTTTTAAACGCTGTCAGCTTAGAACTCTGAAACATAATATATGCAACTGATTCTTCATCTTCTAAACGCTTGGTCAGCTTAGAACTCTGAAACAAAATATATGCAACTGATTCTTCATCTTCTAAACGCTTGGTCAGCTTAGGGAAATCTGAAACAAAATATATGCAACTGATTCTTCATCTTCTAAACGCTTGGTCAGCTTGGAACTCTGAAACATAATATATGCAACTGGTTCTTCATCTTCTAAACGCTTGGTCAGCTTAGAACTCTGAAACATAATATATGCAACTGATTCTTCATCTTTTAAGCGCTTGGTCAGCTTAGAACTCTGAAACATAATATATGCAACTGATTCTTCATCTTCTAAACGCTTGGTCAGCTTAGAACTCTGAAACAAAATATATGCAACTGATTCTTCATCTTCTAAACGCTTGGTCAGTTAACCTGAAACATAATATATGCAACTGATTCTTTTATCTTTTAAGCGCTTTCAGCTTAGAATCTGAAACATAATATATGCAACTGATTCTTCATCTTCTAAACGCTTGGTCAGCTTAGAACTCTGAAACATTATATATATGCAACTGATTCTTCATCTTCTAAACGCTTGGTCATAGAACTCTTTAAAAATAATATATGCAACTGATCTTTTCATCTTCTAAACGCTTGGTCAGCTTAGAACTGAAACAAAATATATGCAACTGATTCTTCATCTTCTAAACGCTTGGTCAGCTAATCTGAAACATAATATATGCAACTGATTTTCATCTTCAAAGCTTGGTCAATAGAACCTGAAACATAATATATGCAACTGATTCTTCATCTTCTAAATGCTTGGTCACAGAACTCTGAAACATAATATATGCAACTGATTCTTCATCTTCTAAACGCTTGGTCAGCTTAGAACTCTGAAACATAATATATGCAACTGATTCTTCATCTTCTAAACGCTTGGTCAGCTTAGAACTCTGAAACATAATATATAAATGATTCTTCATCTTCTAAACGCTTGGTCAAGCTTAGAACTCTGAAACATAATATATGCAACTGATTCTTCATCTTCTAAACGCTTGGTCAGCTTGGAACTCTGAAACATAATATATGCAACTGTTTCTTCATCTTCTAAATGCTTGGTCAGCTTAGAACTCTGAAACATAATATATGCAACTGATTCTTCATCTTCTAAATGCTTGGTCAGCTTAGAACTCTGAAACATAATATATGCAACTGTTTCTTCATCTTCTAAACGCTTGGTCAGCTGAACCTGAAACATAATATATGCAACTGATTCTTCATCTTCTAAACCCTTTGGGCAGCTTAGAACTCTGAAACAAAATATATGCAACTGTTTCTTCATCTTCTAAACGCTTGGTCAGCTTAGAACTCTGAAACATAATATATGCAACTTTATTCTTCATCTTTTAAACGCTTGGTCACAGAACTCTCAAACATAATATATGCAACTGATTCTTCATCTTCTAAACGCTTGGGCAGCTTGGAACCTGAAACATAATATATGCAACTGTTTCTTCATCTTCAAACCTTGGTCAGCTTAGAATCTGAAACATAATATATGCAACTGGTTCTTCATCTTCTAAACGCTTGGTCAGCTTAGAACTCTGAAACATAATATATGCAACTGATTCTTCATCTTCTAAACGCTTGGTCAGCTTGGAACTCTGAAACAAAATATATGCAACTGTTTCTTCATCTTCTAAACGCTTGGTCAGCTTAGAACTCTGAAACATAATATATGCAACTGATTCTTCATCTTCTAAACGCTTGGTCAGCTTAGAACTCTCAAACATAATATATGCAACTGATTCTTCATCTTCTAAACGCTTGGTCAGCTTGGAACTCTGAAACATAATATATGCAACTGTTTCTTCATCTTCTAAACGCTTGGTCAGCTTAGAACTCTGAAACATAATATATGCAACTGGTTCTTCATCTTTTAAACGCTTGGTCAGCTTAGAACTCTGAAACATAAATATGCAACTGATTCTTCATCTCTAAACGCTTGGTCAGCAGAACTCTGAAACATAATATATGCAACTGATTTTCATCTTCTAAACGCTTGGTCAGCTTAGAACTCTGAAACATAATATATGCAACTGGTTCTTCATCTTCTAAACGCTTGGTCAGCTTAGAACTCTGAAACATAATATATGCAACTGATTCTTCATCTTCTAAACGCTTGGTCAGCTTAGAACTCTGAAACATAATATATGCAACTGATTCTTCATCTTCTAAACGCTTGGTCAGCTTGGAACTCTGAAACATAATATATGCAACTGATTCTTCATCTTCTAAACGCTTGGTCAGTTTTGGGAACTCTGAAACATAATATATGCAACTGGTTCTTCATCTTCTAAACGCTTGGTCAGCTTAGAACTCTGAAACATAATATATGCAACTGATTCTTCATCTTCTAAACGCTTGGTCAGCTTGGGAAATCTGAAACATAATATATGCAACTGATTCTTCATTCTAAACGCTTGGTCAGCTTGGAACTCTGAAACATAATATATGCAACTGATTCTTCATCTTCTAAACGCTTGGTCAGCTTAGAACTCTGAAACATAATATATGCAACTGATTCTTCATCTTCTAAACGCTTGGTCAGCTTAGAACTCTGAAACATAATATATGCAACTGATTCTCTCTTCTAAACGCTTGGTCAGCTTAGAACTCTGAAACATAATATATGCAACTGATTCTTCATCTTCTAAACGCTTGGTCAGCTTAGAATAGAACTCTGAAACATAATATATGCAACTGATTCTTCATCTTCTAAACGCTTGGTCAGCTTAGAACTCTGAAACATAATATATGCAACTGATTCTTCATCTTCTAAATGCTTGGTCAGCTTAGAACTCTTTAAACATAATATATGCAACTGATCTTCATCTTCTAAACGCTTGGTCACAGAACTCTGAAACATAATATATGCAACTGATTCTTCATCTTCTAAACGCTTGGTCAGCTTAGAACTCTGAAACATAATATATGCAACTGTGTCTTCATCTTCTAAACGCTTGGTCAGCTTAGAACTCTGAAACAAAAAAATATGCAACTGATTCTTCATCTTCTAAACGCTTGGTCAGCTTGGAACTCTTTAAACATAATATATGCAACTGGTTCTTCATCTTCTAAATGCTTGGTCAGCTTAGAACTCTGAAACATAATATATGCAACTGATTCTTCATCTTCTAAATGCTTGGTCAGCTTGGAACTCTGAAACATAATATATGCAACTGATTCTTCTTCTTTTTAAACGCTTGGTCAGCTTAGAACCTGAAACATAATATATGCAACTGATTCTTCATCTTCTAAACGCTTGGTCAGCTTGGAACTCTGAAACATAATATATGCAACTGATTCTTCTTCTTTTAAGCGCTTGGTCAGCTTAGAACTCTGAAACATAATATATGCAACTGATTCTTCATCTTCTAAAAAGCTTGGTCAGCTTGGAACTCTGAAACATAATATATGCAACTGATTCTTCATCTTCTAAACGCTTGGTCAGCTTAGAACTCTGAAACATAATATATGCAACTGATTCTTCATCTTTTAAGCGCTTGGTCAGCTTAGAACTCTGAAACATAATATATGCAACTGATTCTTCATCTTCTAAACGTTGGTCAGCTTGGAACTCTGAAACATAATATATGCAACTGATTCTTCATCTTCTAAACGCTTGGTCAGCTTGGAACTCTGAAACATAATATATGCAACTGATTCTTCATCTTCAAACGCTTGGGCAGCTTAGAACTCTCAAACATAATATATGCAACTGATTCTTCATCTTCTAAACGTTGTAGCTTAGAACCTGAAAAATAATATATGCAACTGTTTCTTCATCTTCTAAACGCTTGGTCAGCTTAGAACTCTGAAACATAATATATGCAACTGATTCTTCATCTTCTAAACGCTTGGTCAGCTTGGAACTCTGAAACATAATATATGCAACTGTTTCTTCATCTTCTAAACGCTTGGTCAGCTTAGAACTCTGAAACATAATATATGCAACTGATTCTTCATCTTCTAAATGCTTGGTCAGCTTAGAACTCTGAAACATAATATATGCAACTGATTCTTCTTCTTCTAAACGCTTGGTCAGCTTAGAACTCTGAAACATAATATATGCAACTGATTCTTCATCTTCTAAACGCTTGGTCAGCTTAGAACTCTGAAACATAATATATGCAACTGTTTCTTCATCTTCTAAACGCTTGGTCAGCTTAGAACTCTGAAACATAATATATGCAACTGATTCTTCATCTTCTAAACGCTTGGTCAGCTTAGAACTCTGAAACATAATATATGCAACTGATTCTTCATCTTCTAAACGCTTGGTCAGCTTAGAACTCTGAAACATAATATATGCAACTGATTCTTCATCTTCTAAACGCTTGGTCAGCTTGGGAAATCTAAACATAATATATGCAACTGATTCTTCATCTCTAAACGCTTGGTCAGCTTAGAACTCTGAAACATAATATATGCAACTGATTCTTCATCTTCTAAACGCTTGGTCAGCTTAGAACTCTGAAACATAATATATGCAACTGATTCTTCATCTTCTAAACGCTTGGTCAGCTTAGAACTCTGAAACATAATATATGCAACTGATTCTTCATCTTCTAAACGCTTGGTCAGCTTGGAACTCTGAAACATAATATATGCAACTGATTCTTCATCTTCTAAACGCTTGGTCAGCTTAGAACTCTGAAACATAATATATGCAACTGGTTCTTCATTTTTAAACGCTGGGCAGCTTGGAACTCTGAAACATATTATATGCAACTGTTTCTTCATCTTCTAAACGCTTGGTCAGCTTGGAACTCTGAAACATAATATATGCAACTGTTTCTTCATCTTCTAAACGCTTGGTCAGCGAACTCTGAAACATAATATATGCAACTGATTCTTCATCTTCTAAACGCTTGGTCAGCTTAGAACTCTGAAACATAATATATGCAACTGATTCTTCATCTTCTAAACGCTTGGTCAGCTTAGAACTCTGAAACATAATATATGCAACTGATTCTTCATCTTCTAAACGCTTGGTCACGAACTCTGAAACATAATATATGCAACTGGTTCTTCATCTTCTAAGCGCTTGGTCAGCTTAGAACTCTGAAACATAATATATGCAACTGATTCTTCATCTTCTAAACGCTTGGTGCTTAGAACCTGAAACATAATATATGCAACTGATTCTTCATCTTCTAAACCTTGTCAGCTTTGAACTCTGAAACATAATAATGCAACTGATTCTTCATCTTCTAAATGCTTGGTCAGCTTAGAACTCTGAAACATAATATATGCAACTGATTCTTCATCTTCTAAACGCTTGGTCAGCTTAGAACTCTGAAACATAATATATAACTGATTCTTCATCTTCTAAACGCTTGGGCAGCTTAGAACTCTGAAACATAATATATAACTGATTCTTCATCTTCTAAACGATTGTCAGCTTAGAACTCTGAAACATAATATATGCAACTGTTTCTTCATCTTCTAAACGCTTGGTCAGCTTAGAACTCCCGAAACATTATATATATGCAACTGATTCTTCTTCTTCTAAACGCTTGGTCAGCTTAGAACTCTGAAACATAATATATGCAACTGGTTCTTCATCTTCTAAACGCTTGGTCAGCTTAGAACTCTGAAACATAATATATGCAACTGTTTCTTCATCTTCTAAACGCTTGGTCAGCTTAGAACTCTGAAACATAATATATGCAACTGATTCTTCATCTTCTAAACGCTTGGTCAGCTTGGAACTCTGAAACATAATATATGCAACTGGTTCTTCATCTTCTAAACGCTTGGTCAGCTTAGAACTCTGAAACATAATATATGCAACTGTTTCTTCATCTTCTAAACGTTTGGTCAGCTTAGAACTCTGAAACATTTATATATGCAACTGATTCTTCATCTTCTAAACGCTTGGTCAGCTTAGAACTCTGAAACATAATATATGCAACTGATTCTTCATCTTCTAAACGCTTGGTCAGCTTAGAACTCTGAAACATAATATATGCAACTGTTCTTCATCTTCAAACGCTTGGTCAGCTTAGAACTCTGAAACATTATATATATGCAACTGATTCTTCTTCTTCTAAACGCTTGGTCAGCTTTTGAACTCTGAAACATAATATATGCAACTGGTTCTTCATCTTCTAAACGCTTGGTCAGCTTAGAACTCTGAAACATAATATATGCAACTGTTTCTTCATCTTCTAAACGCTTGGTCAGCTTAGAACTCTGAAAAATAATATATGCAACTGTTTCTTCATCTTCTAAACGCTTGTAGCTTGGAACTCTGAAACATAATATATGCAACTGGTTCTTCATCTTCTAAACGCTTGGTCAGCTTAGAACTCTGAAACATAATATATGCAACTGTTTCTTCATCTTCTAAACGCTTGGTCAGCTTAGAACTCTGAAACATTATATATATGCAACTGATTCTTCATCTTCTAAACGCTTGGTCAGCTTGGAACTCTGAAACATAATATATGCAACTGATTCTTTATCTTTTAAACGCTTGGTCAGCTTAGAACTCTGAAACATTTTATATATGCAACTGTTTCTTCATCTTCTAAACGCTTGGTCAGCTTAGAACTCTGAAACATAATATATGCAACTGATTTTTTCATCTTCTAAACGCTTGGTCAGCTTGGAACCTGAAACATAATATATGCAACTGGTTCTTCATCTTCTAAACGCTTGGTCAGCTTAGAACTCTGAAACATAATATATGCAACTGTTTCTTCATCTTCTAAACGCTTGGTCAGCTTAGAACTCTGAAACATTATATATATGCAACTGATTCTTCATCTTCTAAACGCTTGGTCAGCTTAGAACTCTGAAACATAATATATGCAACTGTTTCTTCATCTTCTAAACGCTTTGGCCAGCTTAGAACTCTGAAACATAATATATGCAACTGATTCTTCATCTTCTAAACGCTTGGTCAGCTTAGAACTCTGAAACATAATATATGCAACTGATTCTTCATCTTCTAAACGCTTGGTCAGCTTGGAACTCTGAAACATAATATATGCAACTGATTTTTTCTTCTAAAAAGCTTGGTCAGCTTAGAACTCTGAAACATAATATATGCAACTGATTCTTCATCTTCTAAACGCTTGGTCAGCTTGGAACTCTGAAACATAATTTTGCAACTGGTTCTTCATCTTCTAAACGCTTGGTCAGCTTAGAACTCTGAAACATAATATATGCAACTGTTTCTTCATCTTCTAAACGCTTGGTCAGCTTAGAACTCTGAAACATTATATATATGCAACTGATTCTTCATCTTCTAAACGCTTGGTCAGCTTAGAACTCTGAAACATAATATATGCAACTGTTTCTTCATCTTCTAAACGCTTGGTCAGCTTAGAACTCTGAAACATAATATATGCAACTGATTCTTCATCTTCTAAACGCTTGTCAGCAGAACTCTGAAACATAATATATGCAACTGATTCTTCATCTTCTAAACGCTTGGTCAGCTTGGAACTCTGAAACATAATATATGCAACTGATTCTTCTTCTTCTAAACGCTTGGTCAGCTTAGAACTCTGAAACATAATATATGCAACTGATTCTTCATCTTCTAAACGCTTGGTCAGCTTAGAACTCTGAAACATAATATATGCAACTGATTCTTCATCTTCTAAACGCTTGGTCAGCTTAGAACTCTGAAACATAATATATGCAACTGATTCTTCATCTTCTAAACGCTTGGTCAGCTTAGAACTCTGAAACATAATATATAACTGTTTCTTCATCTTCAAACGCTTGGTCAGTTAGAACCTGAAACATAATATATGCAACTGTTTCTTCATCTTGTAAACGCTTGGTCAGCTTAGAACTCTCAAACAAAGATCAGTTGCCGCCTTTTTATTTTGTTTTCTTTAGTCCATCATCCATGATTTATCATTTCGCACTACCCTTCCTGCCAGAGCCGGATTAGACCAGCGCGGCTAGCAAATTTTAGCGGGGGCCCTAAGTTTTTTATGATAATAAATAATAAAACATAAATTTTACAAACAAACTTGTCTCGATTTAATGTAAGCAAATTTAGAGATAATACTAGACAAATCAATTTCTATGAGTAAATTACATTCAATGTTCATTAAGGTGAGGTTATTTAGACGATCTTGTCCCATCATGTTTCTTAACTCACTTTTTATACGCTTTAATGTTGAAAAAGAACGTTCTCTGCTGCAGTTAGTAATCATTAAAGACAAGTAAATTCGTAAGACTATTTTTACATTTGGGAAACACGACTCTAATGAATTTTCCATTATAAGTTGATAAAATTACAGTTCAAGGGCCTCATTCTTTTCGTTGCTAATAGCAGCAGCTACATTAGTTTTAAAAATTTCAGGAACTGCACAGTTGTCGCCTAGGCTTTCTTCCAAATCCTCTGGTAAGAGCTGAAAATATTTGAGTTCTTTTCAAGATCTCTTCGGGCGTAGAGATTTTAACTGCCGAAATTTCCAAATACATCAGTCACTCTATGGTACGCTTCCATGCGTTTAGCTAAGGCAGAGGGTACATTATCAATTATGACAATAAACACCTGACTTTCAAATTTCTGTTTGGTGTTTGATTTTCAAAACTTCATCGAGTGTAGTAGAGCCACTAAAATCGTCGTACTTAGTATTTCGCTTGCGTCGTCGTGAAGTTTGTTGCTGATATTCTTGACAGTGAGTCGGGATTTTGGCTTTGGCCTCAATATCTGAAAATGTAGGCCGCATTGTTTGAACGTACCCGTGTAACGATTCATAAAGAGCATATCCCGTGTTAAGGTCTTGATCAAGGTGACTGTAATGAAGCGCCAGACGCTTGCAAGCGTTCTAGAATTCCGTTCCATAAAATGCTAACTATTCCGTTTCCAACTTACTCATCTCCAAAACTAGCCATACGCTTGATTACGACACTCTACCTTTGATCCATGTTATTTGAGATGTCATCCAAAACTTGTTTGATAATGGTAAAACCACATAAAAGTGCTTTTGTCGAATCAGCTCGGGAAGACCACCTGGTGTCCGACAGTCTCTTCAAAGTCGGGAGTTTTGAACCTGTACCTTCCAGTGCTTTTGTGAATGCCCATGATAGGTGAAGCGGAAAAGAATGTATAGAGACTTTCAACAAATCGAAAAAATGGATGCTTCTATACAACATTCTGCAGCACACTTCGCAACCAAATTCAGTGAATGTGCAAAGCAGGGAATGTATTCTGGCGTACTTATTTATCTCCTTAATGCGTGCTTGTAAGCCGTTGTATTTCCCACTCATGTTGCTGGCATTGTCATAGCTTTGCCCGCGACAGTCTTTGATATCAATGCCTTTTTCCCTTTTAAAATCAAGTAAATTTTGGGGCGAGTTGTTCAGCAGTAGCCCTTTCCCAAATTTTCCAAGAACTTGACTTACCTTTCCACTGGTCCAGATGGTGAAACATAAGCGCACTATTAGAGTAAGTTGGTCCACATGCGAAATGTCTTTAGTAGAGTCCAGTGATACGGAATAGTACTTGCATTTTTAATTTGCAAATAATATGATCCAGTAAGCTTGATGCAATTAGATGGAAAAATTTCCCTCACATGTTTTTTTTGATAAGTATGATGTATGTCCCTTCCTTTATTTGCATAAGTATTTATATGCTGAGCCAGAAAATGTCAAATTTGGCTATTAATTCCAACAAACCTAAATAATTTCCATTATTAGGTGAACCAAAAATTATCCCTACCCTGAAATGCAAGACCCCGTTCTGCTAAAATTGGATTACTGAAGTAATCCTCCAAAGTGTCCGCCAATATGTTTGTTCGGTCTCAATTTGGCTTACAAGTTGAGAATCGACACGAGCATCTTTCTTTTGCAAACTAACAGAGAAATTATCGCTTGTCTATGGGAGGTGCTTTCATGTTTTTTTCAACAAATTATTTGCGTTTTTCCAATCGTCAAATCCTTCTTCCGTAAACCGTGACGAACAGTCTGGATCAGAACTTTGCAAACAAAACAGAAAAGTTGTCCTTTAGTTTCGGGAATAACACACCAATCTCTCACATGAGTTTTGTTTGTTGGTTTATGTGTATATGTGAAAACGATTTTCGACAAATTCGTGGATTGTTTTCTTTATCGTATTTTTTTTTGAAGACAAGAAATCATTTGTTCATATGTTGCACTTTTGCTTCCTTTCGCAATCCAATAATCTCGATTGAAGTTGATTGGCCATTCACCAATATCGTTGAGTACTTTTTATTTTCGTTGTGCTTTTGGCTTGTAGAAGATGTTGCTACTTTGGGAAGCATGTGCTGTGCTTTCTGCCTCTTTTGGTTTGAAAATGATAGGCTAAATTGGAAGGACTTGCTGTACATTCGACTTCAGTTTGTCTTGTGAAAATGTGGCTAAATCGTAAGAGTTGCTGTTTCTAATATTGGTAATGATGATTGTTCATATCACTATCTTCATCTACTATACTGTGAGACGCGACTTCTATATTTTCTGCTTCGATTTCTTTGATTCAGCATATACACACGACATTAAAAATTCAGACAGCTTGCGGTTTTTGATACAAGAACTTGTATATTTTTCCTTTTCATCTTGTGCTTTACGCTTTGCACTTCCAGAAGCGTAATGTCGACCCGCATCTCTGGCTCTGCTGCTCATGATGTCTATCTCAATCTGGGAAGAAAAAATGAATTTACAAATAAAATGTAATTCTACTTTCACTAATATAACATATACATGTGAAAGTTTGGACAGCGTTTTATGATATAACAATTTACTCATGATGATATATTATATACAGGGTGCTTCTTAATTTAACCACTTAACATGACTATAACTCTGATTTAAAACATTTGAATTCATTGAAAACGAAAATGATAGAAACTATTTTTAAAAATTAATTTCTCACTGAAACATAAAATTATCTATGTAAAATAAAATAATAATAAAATAACAAGATGGGAGGATTTAAATACATTCAAAGTTAGCAGAACAAATAAAAATTACTCTCTGTGTCCGTTTGTGTGCTTCTCTGTAAAATTATGCAGCTCTGTGTTGCGGCTTTTTGTTGCGGCTCCTTCAAGTGTGTCCAAGTTTTCTGTTTAATCATTTGGCCTTCCCTCGCATTATTTTCTGGGACATCTAGTCGAGTGCAAAACAGTTTCTCACAAAAACGTGAATGACATGAAATTTATTTAGGAGTGCCAGATCTGCTCATGTCTTAGAACAATATTTCATACGCCCACTTGCATTTATTTTAAACTAAGTTTCTTGGCAAAACTACTGAACGAACAGAGACTTGAACTGGGTTATGAGTCAAATTTAATTGTTCTTTTGTTCAAGCTTTCAAGTTTCGTTTATTAGAAGCGTGTGCACACAAGAGACACTCCTATACAAAAAAGTAAAAAAACTGTTACGTTGTTAATGAGCTCAGTGTGACCGCCCAATTAAGCCCGGGAAATTGAGTAAACATGACCTTGGCCCTAACCTCAATTTAAAAAAATGAAAGGGGGAAATTATTACCCACCTCCCAAACTTGGTTCCTTGTTTATGACTAGTGACAACTTAGCTCCAGAGGGCGGGCCCCCAAAAGCGCGGGCCCGTAGCATTTGCTACTTCTGCTACTATGCTAATCCGGCTCTGCTTCCTGCTAAACACTAGCCCGTCGGGTACAGTCTGCTCTAGCCCACACTCGTATCTTAATATACTTATATATCTTATTATTGATAAGCTGCATAATAGCAGTCCAAACAAGTGATAATGACAAAGCCTCAGACATGTGTTGTTGCACCTTTCTGGTGTGTGCGGAAGTGACTGTAAAAACCCAGTCCTCGAACACAATCTCCTATCACATATATAGCTAGGGGATATACGATCAGAGTTGAATATTTGGGGGTTGTGTGTTCTGTCTTTTCAAGCAGTCCGTTTTCTCGCCCTCAACAATGCGAGTTCGTCTTGTATTGTTGCAGAACCACAATCTTGTCAAGGGATTCCAGCACGCGGTGTCTCTATAGAAGCATTTTATAAACCCTATACCAGTGTCTGTGAAGCGTTTCTTCTGTCCACTAACCGATCGTTTGCCCCATCAAACTCGCCATACATCAACTGTTTTGAGATGCAGGCATTCGCGCATCGTCACCGGTCCATCTCACCTGAACATTCTGCTACAGTTTGTGGATACTTGGAATTTTTGACTAGCATGAAGACTTCTGGATCTAGAAGTGTGTAATGTCATTGTAATTAAAGCAGCCTGGTAATGGAAGGCACGATTCCTGGAGTTTGACTCGCATGAAGAATTCTGGATCTAGAAGTGTGTAATGTCATTGTAATTCAAGCAGTCTGTTGACAGTTTGTGTGGAAGAGGTTGAGTTTTCTTGCATGTCAGTCTCATATTTAAAGCTGCCTCATCTTATATATATATATATAAGACAAAGATCAATGAAATTGTATGTCTGTCCCAATTGTTTGGCGATATCTGGTCATTCTACGAACTTGAAATTTGTCAGAAAGGTGGCTTTCATGGATATGAAGAGGGAAAAATTATCAAACTATACTTTTTTTACGTTTCTATAACCATATTCCCAACTTAACGCACACGGTCTTTCTACATAGAGATCACCGAAATTGTATATCCATGATTTCACGACGTTGCTGGTCACATGATGCGTAAAGCGATCATTTTTTATAGTCCGGTGACGTCTTTCATACATCACACGAATACTAACACAGTTATGGATATTTTAGCATATAAGTTCTGTAGACGAATGCATAAGATGCTCGATTGCTATCCTAAGACAACATGTTCAATCTCACGATCGGCCAATTTTTTTTTTCTTTAAACACATCGATAAATTAATAATCTGAATAAATTTAATTTGCCAATTGTTATTTTTCGACTTTCACTGGAATTCAATTGTATCAGGTTTTACTGGCTATCGGAATGAGCTACAGGCTCGGAAGATCAGCGGAAAAGGATAACTTTAAAAGTAGTTTAGATTTAAACAAACACCCCTAGCCTAAGAGCGATTGTAGTTGTGCCAGTTATGCACCTACAAGTAGGCCAGCACATCCTATTTCTGCGGTAATTTTAATTTACAAGGGGAGCTTCTAAGTCCTACATCAGTCACCTCTTACTGCATGCCTTGTAGGTCGCAGTAAAGGTCGCAGTTGTACTATTCTTTGTTTCATTTCCGGCCCTGGCACCACACGAGCGACTCCACTTTAAAATAAACCAATTATTTTTCCTGACAGAATAAACAATAATCTTGTCTTTGATTACAATTACAATGTGAGAATATCATACGGTTTGTGAATATGAAAGAAGAAATTTGGGAAAAAAAACGTAGAAAAAAATAGTATACATCTTTATCGTCTATCCAAAAAACACAGAGAATAAATATCCATGTAAGACCATATAGAATTGGATGTATCTAAAGTCTATCATTCAGATTAAAGTCTGTCTTGTTTGACATTCAAATGTATAGATTGAGAGTGATAACAAAGAGAATAATGGAATAATGGTAATAACACAATATCGTAAAATCTGCAGTATATATCATAAAGACAAGAATATGATAAATCTTTGTTCAAATAACTCTTGAACTATTGTTTTTAAAAACTCGCGCTAGTGCATCGATTCATATTTCCTGATAACATTTCTTGTTTAGAAAATGTCTTTACCTAATGCATGCTTGAATACATTCGAAATCTTGATAACAGTTGATTGTCTTCGTAGAACATAAAGACACTTGTTCAATATGTTTAAGTATTTCAATCTTTTGTAGGAAGATCGTTTGTTTCATATTGGGTAAGTTATTAAACATGATACTTTTCTTTACAGCAGAAAATTATTATCCTTTAATTATTTTTATCAGAGGTATGCTGTAGAGCCGTGTTTCTCAAACTGTTTCAGGCTATAGTCCCCTTAGACCCTTAACCTCAACACAATCACCCCCCCTCCCTCCCCCTCTTCTCTCTCTTCCCTTCCTAGGCCAAAAAAAATCAACAGTCAAAGTAACTCATACACAGAAATCCATAAAGTAGCATTTATCACAGAGCTCAATTTTATTGAGTAAGGTGTAATGAAATATTATCAATGACTGTGCTTCATTAAGAGTCTTTGATGTCACATGTAGTAACTTCACCGTTCACAGTATGTTCTTAATGTGATGTATAAACTTGGGAAAATTAGTTCCAATGTCTGGTGATAAATTGATTAGCACCAGTTTTAAATCACCAAGATAAATTAATTGGAGTCATTTCAAATAGCTTTAACTCATTCAAGACCTGCCCAACGTGTTCGTAGTGGTTGGGCGAGGGGGACAAGCCCCCCGTGAGGGGTGTTTCAATTCCGAGAATGTAGCTTGACAAGAATTAGTACAGATGGATTTTACAATAGATTCAAACTATGAATGGTGGAATGAGAATTTAACTAGAACATTGATGTCCCTACTGTGTTTCTGCGGCCCCCACAAAATTACAACGCAAAAATTCTCAGCCTCCTGATGGCAGCACAGCACAAAGTAAGCTGCAAGAACCTACAGACATAAGTAAGCTGCAAGAACCTAACAATAAGAGCTGCAAGAAACCCACAGCACATAAGCTGCAAGAACCACAGGCAGATGGAGCACAGCCCTAAGTAAATGCAGAACCCAGGCCAGATGGCAGCACAGCACATAAGTAAGCTGCAAGAACCTACAGGCCAGGTGGTCTTTCTGACAAATTCACTGTCAGCTTTACAAGTCAAGAAAGTTAAATCCGCTGACATCACGGTACAGGACTTAGAAAGAGAACTTGAACAGTTCCTGACTCTCAGTCATAGTCAGATAGAACGACTGGAAGAATACAGAACGAGGCGATGCGCATTATACTTGGTTGCACTAAAGACACGTCGTGCAGGGCGATGCGCTATCTCCTTGACTATCCTACTATGGAGTATAGAATACTGATGAGCCGTGCACGAGCATACCTTCGAGTCAATGCTGACACACAACATCCTCTGCACTTGGAAATAAAGAGACAAAAGAAATAGGTTAAAAAGAGGAAAATCTTGGATGGGTCAGGCCGAGGACTGTATTGAACAGGTGTGTACACTTGAAGACATTGATCCCGGTGAAGAATGGATACCAGTGCCAGAGCAATCGCTACATCCTTTTCTGTATGCATCGAACTTGATAAAGAATGCAGGCACACAACCACTTGTTGTGGAGGCAGAGGTTCAGGCATTCATTTCGAGAACGCATCTGAGCATGATGTAATCATTTATACGGATGGTTCGGTGATTCGGCATGTGCGGAGCTCGTGGGCTTTCACTGCTCAGGTCGGAGGTGATGTTGTGAAGGAAGACAGTGGTGGTTTTGCCGTGACTACAAGCAGTCTCACTATGGAAATCATGGCGGTTACCAAAGCGATGATTTGGCTAGAATCACAGACTTTATCCATGCATGTTTTCTCAGTGACTCAATGAGTATGCTCAGGAAGATTGAAACAGGATGGGCTAGGAGACATTGGATAGAATCGCTGGGGAGGTCTAAGCTGACAAAGATCAGTTTTATTTTGTACCAGGCATGCAGGTGTAAGGGGAATGAACGTGCGGATAGGCTTGCAGGTATGGCTGCTGTCCAAAGCGGACGAGCAATGGACCAGGCTGATATTATAAATTCCTTAAGGGAGAGAGGGCGTGTACATGATTCACGTAATAGCGGTGCATCCACAACACTAACCAGACTGCAAGAACTCAAAGTTAAGTGTGGTGTAGCTCGACAAGAACGCTATGCTGGCAGACAAAGAAGAATTGTAAACCAACAAAGAACCGGTGTCGTTAGTCGCCCCACGCTGATGGACATACTGAGGAGAGATCGGAGCACTTATGGACTAATTTGTTCGACGTGCAGTGATGGTGATCCGACGACTAAACTAAACTAAAACTTGAACAGTTGTCAAAAGAGGATAATTGACCTGCAGTGATTCGATCTCACTGTGACATTGGAGGCAATGGGAGTCCCGATGTCTTGGCCGAGGACGCAGTGCCAAAAAACAAACCTACCAACAACTGTCTTTTCACAATGTAAAAACCCTCATAAAGAGAAAATCTGCAGTAGACCGGAAGACAAACACTGGATATGATTATGGGGGAAAAAACGTTCTCAAATACATCAGCAGAACAGACCAGGTCATTATATTTCACCTCTGTACCGGACACTGCAGACTCGACAGACACATTGACTATGAATAAGTCCAAACAGCTCTCTGTTGGTGTCAACTGGCGAACAGACACTCGAAACATGTTCTAAAAGACTGTTCTTCTGGATGAGCTGCGAAGCAACATGTGGCCCACGAAAGACACTGTTTATGAAGCGCACACAAAGCCCGTTCTAGAAATATCTTCTTACCCTGAAGCTGTGGGGCAAATCAGGACTGAAAAAAGAAAGAAAGACAATGAGCATAGAGAGGTCGCTCCATGAGTCTCCTTTCCAACCTGACGCTGAAAGGCAAAACAGATAATAGATAGAAAGCATTAAGTTTGGACATGCCAGACAGTGTCGTCTTCGTGGTAGAGAGAGAAGATATACTAATCAACTTCCATAGGTACGGTGAGCAAATGGACTTTGGGATGGCTGCTGCAGCGGAGGACAGAGCCCGAATGGGAATGACAATGTGACAGGACGTCGATCGCATAACATAACATAATTGACATAGAAATCCATTGAACTATTTGAGAGTTATCTGTTGACCCGGATGTTGTTTCACCATGATAATTCAACTGCTGATCATAAGTTGTGACAAAATGTATTAAACTCATTCTTGGTGTGTTGTAACTAGAGAGACAATCTGTAAAGTGTTTTTGTACTTGTTCTTTACACATGTATCATGTTCATATATATTTGTTTTACGTGTTATTTTTATTTAGTTCATACTTTTATGATTTTTAGTGTAAATATTAGTATGAAAGAACATTCATTAAAATTAAAAGATTGAGTCACTAACTCACTCAATCCGTCCTATCATTATCCATACCAGGCATACCTAAAAGGTCTAAAGATCATACCTAGCCTATGATACGATACTCGATACTAGCGATACACATCAGTTATAGATTAAATGGCAAATGTGATATTGTTTTGAATCATTGATACTCTGTGAGTAATCATAGTACGGTGTGACAATCACATGAATTGTATGAATATATCGATAAACACCTGAAACTGATACTCTAGTGGCACGGTGAGTTACAGTTAACAGCTGAGAGTATGTTCGTTTTGTTACAACGCACTTTGTATGACGTCGTACTACACTCGCTGCATTTCAGTGTCATTGTAAACATAAATATATATATATATTAACACAGTAAGTTCTAAGTTGTAACTACAGAATTGAACAACACTGGCGGAATTAACTTTTGTTCACATTATTCATTCTGTGAATGTATATGTACAAATTAAGCTGCAAGTGTAGTTTGTAATGTATTGTTATGAATAACATTGTTTTGTAGATAAATAAATTGTTTATTATCAAATACTAAAAGAATGGTAGTATATAATAGTATATATAGATGCTGTACTATTTTTTTAATACGTTTGTGTGCTTTACTTTATAAACAAAATTACTGTATTACCTGTAATTAAACTAATCATAAAATTCTGATTTTATTAAACATTTAATGATGTTCTCTTAATGATAATCACTTATGCCATACCAAGATGGAATATCACTAGACTGATTAGTATTTACATTACTAGTGAGGTGTTTGTACATGTACTACGCTTCCTATAAACATATTGAAAGTTTTGAATAAATATGTAGATCTGGTTTTTTTTCACTGAAACAAAATGACAATTACATCTTTCACCCTCAGTTAATTTCAGCAACTATTTCATCTCTTGACTTTCAATATATCCTGCACTATAAATAATTTTTTACTGAGGTTGATTTATTCTTAGCAGAAGTTGTAGTATCAATAAATATGTCCACTGTCATTGGTACTAGCATAATCACTACTATTATTGTAATATTATCAACATAACAAATTCAAATCATGACCAATGTTGTTTTAGCTCTACATGTTAATGATGGACCTGTCATCTGACCATAGATAAGACTTACCATTTTTTGGGTAATAGCTGCTAAATTATTCTGTATGATTTTGGGATTTGGTCAGCAGCTTGAAAAAAATAAAGATTACATTTAGTTAAAAAAAAGTTGTCACCAAATTCTTGATGGGACCATGATGTAGATATAGATAGTTTTGTTGTAGATTAAGCACTGGAAATTTGAGTGGAATGCATTGATCTAAATGTTGCACTAATTTTACATTAAATGATGCTTGGCACAGTATGAGGCAGTTGTGTTATTTTAATAGACAGTCTTGCGACCTGCAGCAGCTAGTACGAATGAGTTAATGTAGGTTTATGTTTCATCCTATAACTTTTAGATTGACCATGTGAGGTATGAACAGAACTATTTCAGTTAATATTTACATCCGTTCTTGATGTTTGGCTGCTTATATATCACACACGAATGATAAAGCGGCCAAGAACCATCGAGAGAGAGAAGTTAATATTTTTCTCTAAAGGTTTGTTCTGTAGTTCTGGTGCTGTAAATTAGAATATTACAAATTAACTAAATTTTCTATAATTCATTCAACTTTCGTTTTTAATCTATAAAATATCCTCAATTAAAAATCTCCATCAGTTAACTCTTTCCACGCCCATTTATTTCCTCAATTTTTAAGCAGTTAGTTCAAGGGAAGTAAAAAAAAAAAAATTTTATTACAATCCCAACTACTCATCAATAAATAAACATATATATATTATTATATACTAAATGAAGAAAACTGACAACTCAATAAAAATAACAAGGTTAAAAGTACTATAAGTAAAATATAGAAGTAAACTAGAAATACTTCTAACAGGGAAGCAACTCTATGCGCAGTATGGCTTAAAGCATGCAACGGACTTCCGCCGTGGCGCAGTGTGCAGCTTAAAGCGTGGAAAGAGTTAAACATCTCTGTCTATGCTAAATTTAAAATACTTTGCTTTGAGAGCGAGAATAAGAGGGGTTGCAATGGCGCCAGCGAACCCCCACCTTAAACAATCAAACAACCCAAGCTGCTCCTGAAGAATAAGCACTGTTAAAAAATGTATTGTTATGTTTCATTTCTTGCGAGTATTTGAACTATCTTAATTTAGAAGTATAACCTAATCTACCTAACCTAACCAAAGTATAACAGTGAGCATCTGTAGCTCAAGGTGTGAGCATGATCACAAAACCAAACGACTGGTTCTTCTTCTTCTTTGTGTTCATTCTTTACAACCAAATTTAATCACTATTTGTAGTATGTTTAATATTTGCCAAGAACATGTATACATTGCACATTGGTTTGGTAGGCCCTAAACGCATGACTTCTTAGGCTTAGGACACGTGCATCCGATTTCAGCCAAATCTCCTTAGTCGCTTCTTACAACATGCGTGGCAGGTAACAGTGGTTCTATTCTTTACACCCAAATTTGGGACCTGGTACCACTCGGTGAGCGTCTGGTTCAATCACGTGGAAAGTTTGAAGCAAATTCGTTGCCGCAATTTTTACAAAAAACGTTAAAATAGACCTCACCGTTCAGAAAGCATTTACAAACTACTGAACATATAAGTAGTGCCTAGAAAATCAATGACTCGTTTACTGTGGTGATGGCTGCTGCCTGAAAGGATATGCCACAATTTTCATTTTCATAACCTAATCACCTCAATATTTTTGTTTATTTTATTAAAACAGGTTAACGTCTGATGACCAGCACCTGCTGTAGTAAATTATCTGACATACTGTGCAAGGCAGGTCATGGTGAATTTCAGAAAGGTATAGAGATTACTTGACCAGGCAACAAGGAGAAAGAAACATGGCAGACCTTATGAAAGATCTTACCAGCGGATTTAGTAGGATTGTAAATGCTGTGCAAGCAAAGATTAGTCCAAACACGGTTCAGGCCATACAGCCAGAGAAATTAATTGGGTAAGTCTATCATTGACTCATTTTACTTTTTGTAGATATTTTCTGCTATGATGTGGTGCGTCTCATTCTAAAAGTACTCAATTGAAAGGGGGCTAGCTAGTTTTGTACTTATCATTTATTTCAATAAAGACGAGGTCAAGTTCCTAGTCCTATCAGATGTGGAGAATAAAACATAGGTCCCATGTTCAAGCTAAGCTCATGAAAGATTAGTATCAACACCTTCTGATATAGAAGGTTGGTATGAATAAATTATTTGTCATCTGTCACTTGATTCTCACACTATTGCCGTTTACCTTTTCTTCATTGTTATGTTCGTCTGGGATGTTGCTCTTAACACGCTCGTGAACACATCAATTTAGTGCTATGGATGCACCAAATTTTATATTTCATTCATTTTCAACAAAATAGTAAACTACTTTCAAATGTGTATAAATCAAATGTGTGGTGATAATTTTAGACCAAATGGACTAGGTGATTTTCAAGTTTCTTAGACCAGTTGCTTGCCTCATTCCAAAGGTAAAAATATAAGGTAAAAATAAAAGGTGCGTTCCCTGCATGGAGCGGTTAGGATGTTTTTCCATAGATCCCTGATCTCAGTGTGAGATCGAGTTCCTATTTCTATCAGAGCTAGATAATAAAACACTTGTGCTATGTTCAAGTTGAGTACATAAAGAACTCTTGGCAGTTGAAAATCAATAAGATTATGATGCAAAGCCGCTGCCCTGACAAAATTCATTAAAAGATTTTCTAGAAAATGTTCCTACAAAAACTTTACCAAATTACATTGGGAGCCTCACAGATATAGATTGTGTGCAGCACCTCTGAAATCTACCAATATAAGAAAGAGATTGGAGCACACTTCGTTATTAACCAAAGTACAATGATGATGGTCCTATCAATCAAGTAACACATAGTTTTAATATGGACCTTGCAGCTGTTTGTATTTTGTATTTTATGAGAAACAAATATAGATTGACTGAAGTAGCAGTATCAGTATTACACACAGCTCATCTTATCGTTAGTAACACTTTGATAAAGTTTAAGTGTTATTCAGAATCATTATGAGTTAATTTATTAATTGTCGTTTGATATTTCTTCATATGAAACCATTTCTTGAAGCATACCATGGAAGAGCATCAAATCATCATGTGTCATGACAATGTTATCAGCTACTTCAGCAAAAGTATTTCCATAGAACATTTCAATAATTCAAATATGTGTTGTCTTTTTCTTCTAGTATCTCTATAGAGCATTTCAATGCTTTAAATATTTGTTATCTCTTCCTTCTAATATCTCCATGGAACATTTCAGTGCTTCAAATATTTGTGGTCTCTCCCTTCTAGTATCTCTATAGAGCAACTCAATGCTTCAAATATTTGTTGTGTTTTCCTTCTAGTATCTCCATAGAGCAACTCAATGCTTCAAATATTTGTTGTGTTTTCCTTCTAGTATCTCCCTAAGCATTTCAGAACTTCAAATATATAAAATATTTGTTGCCTCTTCCTTCTAGTATCTCTATAGAACATTTCAGTGTTTCAAATATTTGTTGTCTTTTCCTTCTAATATCTCTATAGAGCAGCTCGGGCTTCAAAATATTTGTTCTCTCTTCCTTCTAGTGTCTCTATAGAACACTTAACGCTTCAAATATTTGCTGTCTCTTCCTTCTAGTATCTGCATAGAGCAGCTAAGTGCTTCAAATATTTGCTGTCTCTTCCTTCTAGTATCTCTATAGAGCAGTTCAGTGCTTGAACCATCTCCTTCATCATATCAACAATACTAAGATATACTCTTTCCTTATACAACAGTTTTGGGATGGAAACCAATGGCAGTGTTTCCTACTCTCCCTATTTAGAATCTGTGAAATCTTCCTGGTTCCTGAAATGCAGTTTACATTGAAGGAACGCCAACTTATAAAACTCAAGGAAATTTTCTCAGTAGGTGCTGAGCAGCATCCCCACAATAATAGATGTTGTACAATCATAATATGTAGCAGTAACCTACTTATAGAACTAGTACTACCATAACATGTAGCCGTGACCTACTTATAGACCTAGTACTACCATAACATGTAGCAGTAACCTACTTATACAACTAGTACTACCATAACATGTAGCAGTGACCTACTTATACACCTAGTACTCCCATAACATGTAGTAGTGACTCACTTATACAACTAGTACTACCATAACATGAGCAGTGACCTACTTATACACCTAGTACTCCCATAACATGTAGTAGTGACCTACTTATACAACTAGTACTACCATAACATGTAGCAGTGACCTACTTATACAACTAGTACTACCATAACATGTAGCAGTGACCTACTTATACAACTAGTAATGCCATAACATGTAGCAGTGACCTACTTATACAACTAGTACTACCATAACATGTAGCAGTGACCATTATACAACTAGTACTACCATAACATATCATCATGACATACTTATAGAACTAGTACTACCATAACATGTAGCAGTGACTCACTTATACAACTAGTACTACCATAACATATCATCATGACTCACTTATAGAACTAGTACTACCTTAACATGTAGCAGTGACCTACTTATAGTGAGCAACTTCTTCAAGCACTACATATCGACCACTTGTTAAACCACTATTTAGGATCTGAGCCTAAGAGTGATTGTACGTGGTACCAGTTATTTGCCTACAAGCATACAAGCACAGCCGATTTTTGCAGACACTTTTATTTACTAGAGTAGCTTCCTAGGCCCCTATCTCAGTCGCCACTACGATGCCTTGTAGGTCACAGTGTACTATTCTTGCCTCTTTGTGGATCCCGGCAACACACGGTTGACTTATACAACTAAAACTTCAGAGTCGCATCTTACAGACCATAGGGGTCAAAGGCAGAATTCTAGGACAACGTCGCCAGGATTAGTGAGTGACACTAATCAAGATCCTACCCACCTCCATGTGGTGACCCTGGAAACAGACAGAGAATCCAGTCTGGCTAAGCGGGTAGAGATCGAGGGAGAGCTACTCTGGTATAAGTAGTGGTGCAAGAGCAGTTACGCTATATGAGATTGCAAGATAGACAAGAAGAATCCTAGAGTGACTGTTTCTGCACGTCTCTCCCAGCCGATAGGAAAAGCTAAATAAATTTAGAAACGAATAAAAAAAAAACTGATAAAGTACAATCATCAGGAGGTACATATTCACGTCCTGAAATAATGGTCACAATGCCGTGCCAGCTCTCAGCAAGGATTGTCGAAAGATGCAATGCGATGTGACGATGCAAGGAAGATTGCAGTTAACCCTGTACAAGAGGTCAAGCGCAGATATATCTATTGTGTAAAGTTGGCTGAGCGCAAATCCTAAAGTTGCATTCTAGCCTCCAACGAAACTGTCTTCCCTGAAACAACCGGGCATGGTACTGTTGTTCTTAACTAACATCCCGAAAAACCGGCGGTGATGTCTAGTAGCATTAAATCTAGTTGTGCTGATAGCGCCTAATGAGACGACCTCTACATTATTTGTGTACAACCAAGTTCAGTGTTTCCCGGGAGGGAAATGCAGAGTAGTAACTGCAAATTGCCAGTGCAACACGCTTCGAAAAGGCTGAGAGTGTTCTACTCCGGAATAAACTCACGTGGTCAGAAAAGTATGGCCGACTTTGAAAGATTTTACAGGTTGTCCAAGTCCAAACATTGGCGAAGGCCGACACTTGTCACGGTGTGTTACACTAGTAAGATGCCATCCCAGGACAAGCTTATTGCCTCAAACAGACTGAGAAATGTTCCTTAATCCGGAACGACCTCACATATTCAGAAAGGGTGCACAATGTAGACATACTCTTTGGCATAGATCATAAAGCCCAAATATACGGTGAAAGATGATCGTAAAAGAGCAATGAATACACAAAGCAGCCAACAAGTGACCGTTTCAATGACTAGTCCTAGAAGGGTTGTTAATGTTCCTAACGGAATGACAACTACCCATTCAGAAAAATTTGCAAAGAGTCAATGCTCTGTAAGTTCCACCTCATTTGTTGAGATATTGCGACGAGATCAGTGCACTGTGGACTGTCCGAGTGCATTGAAGATATTCAAACTCAACTGAAGAACCACTTTTGGCATTGGAACATTTAATGAGGTGTGACTCACTTTCAAAGATTGTTCTACAGGGTGGAAGGAGAAGAGGAAGATAGGAAAAAATCAAGGATTAACAATATTACAAGCTGGTCAGGACAGAACTCTACTTTTTTGAGAAATTGAAGAGAAAGTGTGTTAGATTATTTGTAGTGATGTCTCTACTGTGACACTCTATGTCCTTGCAGGTTTACAAATCTATATTTATTATTGTCAACTGTTTAATACATAAATGTCTCCTTCTTGTAGTGCCAGTTGTCAACAGGATGGTAACATATACTGTCCTTAGAGCATCTGCTTTACCCACATTTGAGTGTGTTGTTGTCAAACCAGATATGCCCACTAAGATGTACAGGTAAGATATAAACCAGATATGTCCACTAAGATGTACAGGTAAATATAAAACCAGATATGTCCACTTAGATGTACAGGTAAGATATAAACCAGATATGTCCACTAAGATGTACAGGTAAGATATAAACCAGATATGTCCACTAAGATGTACAGGTAAGATATAAACCAGATATGTCCACTTAGATGTCCAGGTAAGATATAAACCAGATATGTCTACTAAGATGTACAGGTAAGATATAAACCAGATATGTCCACTAAGATATACAGGTAAGATATAAACCAGGTGTGCCCACTCAGATGTACAGGTAAGATATAAACCAGATATGTCCACTAGATATACAGGTAGAATATAAAACCAGATGTCACTAAGATATACAGGTAAGATATAAACCGGGTGTGCCTCAGATGTACAGGTAGATATAAACCAGATATGTGTCCACCTAGTATAGATAAAATATAAACAAAATATATCCACTAAGAATATGATGAATAGACCCGAATATATCCCTAGATATAGGTAGATATAAACCAGATACGTCCACTAAGATGTACAGGTAAAATCTCAAACCCAGATATGTCACTAAGATACAGAGTAAGATATAGACCAGATATGTCACTGGATGTTGCAGGTGAGATATAATTGAGATGTGTCACTGGATATGTGCAATTGGATATGAAGCCAGATATGACCACTGAATGTGCACCGGGTGGATATAAACCAAGATATGTCCACTAAGATGTACAGGTAAAATATAGAGCAGATATGTTCCTAAGATATACAGGTAGATATAAACCAGATATGTCCACTAGAATCATACAGAGTAGATATAAACCAGATATATCCCACATCTGTAAGCGAGGCATTGAATATAAAGCAGTTAAGATCATTAATATTTGACAAACTTCTCATGTAAACTTCTTATGTAAACTTCTCATGTAAGCTTCTCATATAAACTTCTCCATGTAAACTTCTTATATGTAGATTAGACTCAAATTTCAAGTCTTGGCAACAGACTAGGTGTATTAACCAGTGTACAGTAGCATCCTAAGACTGTGTTAAATATAAAATATAGTGTTTTTCTCAAGCTAACTACACAAACCACCTTCAGCTTCCTCGAACAAAATACAAAAAGTGGCAAGAAAAGAGTTATTATCTCATTAAACAACAATGAAAGATTGTGCTCTTTGTGTTTTTGAAGCCATCATTGGCAATCTCTGTACTTCAAAGCAGAATAGATGAGACTGGTAAGAGCTTTAGATAAGTTGGTGAAACATTGCTGTATTTGTCATTGTTTTTGTAATTTGTAGAAACTACAGTACTTTGCATGATTAAGTGTTTTACTTCAAAACACAATCATGAACTGTTTTCATCATTACAATGGTTGAAATGGTGGCAATTAGTTGAGAAGGAAGGCGATCTTAACTTTAGATATAATGTTGATTGTGTGGTATTATTGCAGTTACAGTCTCTGACAAAGACCAAATGCATAAGAAACAGATGATAGAAAAGGACAGAAGAAAAGGTAAGGAGAATCAGAGTCAGCACCAGTTCCTTTTTGCCAACCTAAGATGATGTGAAAGTTATGAGCACTGTGCAATGTTATGTGTGTAGTTTTGAACTTGCCAGATGGATGCTGTTATAGTACAGTTGGAGTGAATTAAAAAAATCAACTCACAACACGTATTTTCAAACATCATTTAAATATTTCAGTGTTCTGATTTATTAGCATCTAGAATATTGCATACAATTAAATTGAGATGGTAGTATTTATCCTTTAGTACATTTTCCCATTTATGATTTGTAAGTTTTCAATTGTGTAGAAATATGTACTGAGTTTCACCTAAATATGTATACATAGATATTTTATTTTATATTCCTCCCTGATGAGTGTCTGACCAGAATGGATTAAGTGCAGGCTCCGTTCGGGAGACCTGGGTTCCTATCCCAGTAAAGGTCAAGCCATTTTCTGTCTGGGGATGTAGAAATTCTACTTATGAACAGTTTCTGGTGACTGCACTAGCCATGCTACCATTGTTAAATTCACAGGCTCATGTCCTCTATCCTGCACCACCCTAGACTAGTGGTACTACAAGCGAAAATAGCGACAGTAAAGGCAGTAACGACAGTAAGGCAGTAGCGACAGCAGTAAAGACTGTTTTTTAAATGATTTCTTTCATAGCATTTTTAGCGCTAAATGAAACAGAAACTTATATGGACTGTTCAATTGCATTGGCAACATTAATGGGACCTATTGTGGCAAGCTGGCACAGTCACGTTCAGGAAGAATGTGAAGATCATGGACTGTTTGAGACAGACTCTACTTGGACTTGTGCTCATGTGCCTTAACAGGATATCACACATGCTTGAGGTGTCCTGAAATTATAGAGTGAGTATTTGTATATTTGTATGTTGTTTTACCTGTGTTTTGCCAGAGTCCACAAGGAAACAAAGAATAGTACCACTCGATCTACAAGGCATATCGTAAGAGGCAACTGATGTAGAACCTAGGGAAGCTATCCTAGTAAATAAAGGCATCACAGAAATTGGATGTGCTGGCCTACTTGTAAATGCATAACTGGCACAATGTACAATTGCTCTTAGGCTCAGATCACATGCAAATCACACAGAGTGGTTAACAAGGGTTGATATGGAGCGTTCGAAGAAAAAGAATAATGTTATTTATCTTGCTAACACTGGCTCATGTTTTCTTCTTCTTTGATTTCGTAACCACTTTGGATTATCATCATTGCACTGAACATGTCCATTGATGCACTGATTTCCTCTGAAATACTTACACCTGCATACAGCGACCAATCCTTGCATGTTTACTGTTGATTAATGAGCTTAGTCATGCTCGTATTGTTTTTCTCTTCTCTGACCACTCCAATCTTCAAACCAAGCTTTTTTTGCAATCTGACTATTGTTGATTTGTTTAGCTGAAAATTCTTTATACAACAACACTCTCTAAGAGTGTTCAGAATTTTGACTATCCAAATATCAGCTGTATCCAGGAAATCATATATCTTCTGATATGGTGGCAGAACCAGCAAGTCTGTCAGCTCTTTCATTACCCTAAACACTCATATGTCGGAACTGGCAAAGCAGTCTGTGCCAATACGCCTTGTTATCAATTATATCAGGACTATCATCACTGCACTCCAGAAGTGTCAATAGTTGCTCTAATAGATTCTCTCAATAAATCAACAGTTCAAGTGACCCACCAGTTCAGTTGTGATCATTTGATCTTTTCACATATTTGGTACAGTCACGGTCTTCTCCAGATTTAGGTGATAACCAAATGGGACAGCAAGACAGCAGGTTGGATTGTTTACCGAGGTTTTCTTGTGCATCCTTAGAGCTTATAGTGACTCTTGCCCGTTTGATGTACTATCTGAATTTATGGGGAGCACTAGTGCCACCTCTCGCAACACCTAATCTAATCCTGCTGTTTAAAGCATTGGGATTTGCTCTTTAACAGCTTATTTGTCCAGTATGACCCTTGCTTCAACTATGGATGAACATTTTATTTCTGGAAGTCAATCTGATGACATGCTTGATTGAGGAACAGTGGCTCTTTCACGAGTTATAGAGTTGACCAGATGTTGATTAGACAAGAACAGCTTTACTTTACAATATTTTTATCAAAATATGTACCTTTTATTTTATTATAATGTTTGCATTGAGTTACATGTAAATGTACAGTGTAAATGAGTTACATTTTAAATGTACAAATTGTTTGCAAATAAAATTGGAATTTAATTTGCAGGCAATATTCAAATTAGTAGAAAGAAAATTAAGGTTCATAATTTAACTTGATAAAATTAGTTGATCGTTTGACAGAAGTAACAACAAAGGACTCAGTTTGAATATTAAGAAGACAGAAGTTATGATCATATAAAAAAAGCAGACTTTGACAAAAGGCACATCACAGTAAATGGGACTGATCTAAGACAAGTGCAGAAATTAAAATATCTCAGAGTCCTGGTAACATCTGATGGCAGATGCCGATCAGAAATAAAGAGCAGAATAGGGCAAGTGAAAACATTGTTCCTGAAAATGAGAAGCATTATCTGCAACAAGTCCTTGTCAATCCCGATCAGAATGTGAGTTATTCAGTGCTACATAGAACCAATACTGACATACGGATGCGAGTCATAGACAATGAACACACAGATCGAAAAATCTCTGAGGGCCACAGAAATGTAGTTTTATAGAAGAATGAGAATCCCATGGACTGCTAAAATGACTAATGTTGAGGTGTTAAATGAGATTAAGACACAGAGGAAGCTTATCATCAATATAAGAAAGAGGCAGTCATCATTTTCGGGCATGTGATGAGGAGGGAAGTTTAGAACACATTGTGGCAGCGGTAAAATGAGGTAGCGAGACAGGGAAGACAGAGAGAAAAATTTTGGATGGCCTGACTTCATGGCGTAGAGCATCAACATTTGAGTTGATAGCAAACACCAAGACAGAGATTTGTGGAATCCATGATGCCTCGCCAGTCGACACAGCATTGATGATGTTGATGATGATGAGTAGAAAATGTGATTTTATAAATTAACTTGCATGCAATATTCATATTAGTAGAAAAGAACTTAAAGTTTATAATTTAACTTGAATACAACGTTTAAATTAGAGAAGAATTATAAACTTGTATAATTTGAACTTGAATATAATGTTTAAATTAGAGGAAAATTATTAACTTGTATAATTTAACTTAGATGTAATGTTTAAATTAGAGGAAAGAAAATTATAAACTTGTATAATTTAACTTAGATGTAATGTTTAAATTAGAGGAAAGAAAATTATAAACTTGTATAATTTAACTTAGATGTAATGTTTAAATTTGAGGAAAGAAAATTATAAACTTGTATAATTTAACTTAGATGTAATGTTTAAATTTGAGAAAGAAATATAAACTTGTATAATTTAACTTAGATGTAATGTTTAAATTAGAGGAAAGAAAATTATAAACTTGTATAATTTAACTTGAATATAATGTTTAAATTAGAGGAAAGAAAATTATTAACTTGTATAATTTAACTTAGATGTAATGTTTAAATTAGAGGAAAGAAAATTATAAACTTGTATAATTTATTGGTTACTAAACTAAACTGATGTCATTGCACTCGGGCAGACCCATATGTGCTCAGTCTCCCCAACAGATATCGAAGAGTATGCATACTGATGGTTCCTGTGTCTCGTTGATTAAACACACCTCTCACTCTGCCTCTCAGGCATCTAGTTCGACTTGAACAATGGGTAACTCCAAACTGCTTAAATCGCTTGATCGATTCAACATTGATTTTAGTGTCCTCATCCAACAGACAGTCGCGAAGAGACCGAAGAATATCCCCCTTATCCATCTTCAACTCCCCAACAATCGATGCTGTTGATGCAAGCTTGTCCACTCTCTCAATACCGTAAACACCCGCATGCCCAGGACAGTATATCCACGTAAGCCTCTGGAGGTTAGAAACTTCTATAGAGGACATCCACTCATACCGAAACCTGCCCTTCTAGATCTTGTGAAGCATTGACTGAGAGTCAGATACAACAACTGCCCCAGTAAATGAAGTCCCAGAAATCCAATGGAGGGCAGCAGTAACGGCCTCAACCTCCATCCTCATACTAGAAGTAGTTGTCCTGTATGCCCCACTTCGCTCTGCAACAACCCTACCATCGCTTAGCCAAGAAACCTCGCGGATTTCTCCCCGTTAACCGAGCCCATCGTATATACAACAACATCATCATCCCTTGCATTATCTTCTATCAGATGCTTAACTGCGAGATCAGCCTTGAATAATTTAACTTAGATGTAAGTATTTAGAATTTAGGAAGAAAATTATTAACTTGTATAATTTAACTAGATGTAATGTTTAAATTGAGGAAGAAAACTAGATACAAACTACTGCTATCTTGTGGTCATAGTCATGCATAGGAAAGACATTGAGTAGAAGTCTTAATATTGAATCTAAAGTCAGTGTTTCTAAGGCAGCTTGTCATTGACACATTGACAGCTCATGTACACAGCTAGTACCTAGCTGTGTTGACTTTTAATCAATCCATTGGTTTATCTGTTGCTTATAAAGGTCAAATCCGTTGCATATACAACAAAACACGTAATCACAAAGTACTGTAGTTTTACAAATTACAAAAACAATGACAAAATACAGCAACATTTCGACCAATAAGGCCTTTATCAAGCAAACGAACAACAGGATGCGAATTTAAAAACATATGGGCGACTACATACAAGCGTTACTAATGAAAATCTGGGAATAAAACGAATAACGAAATAAATGTTTAGTTTAGTTTAGTTTAGTAGTCGGATACACCATCACTGCCGTCGAACAAATTAGTCCATAAGTCTCCGATCTCTCCCTCAGTATGTCCATCAGCGTGTGGCGACTAACGACACCGGTTCTTTGTTAGTTTACAATTCTTCTTTGTCTGCCAGCATAGCGTTCTTGTCGACTACACCACATTAACTTTGAGTTTTTCCCCAGTCTGGTTAGTGTTGTGGATGCACGCTTTTAAATGAATCATGTACCGCCCTCTCTCCCTTAAGGAATTTATAATATCAGCCTGGTCCATTGCTCGTCCGCTTTGGACAGCGGCCATACCTGCAAGCCTATCCATACGTTCATTCCCCCTTACCCCTTTGCATGCCCTGGTACAAAAATAAAACTGATCTTTGTCAGCCTAGACCTCCCCAGCGATTCTATCCAATGTCCCCTAGCCCATCCTGTTTCAATTTTCCCTGAGCATACTCATTGAGTCACTAAAAACATGCATGGATAAAGTCTGTGATTCTAGGAAATCCTTTGGAAACCCCATGTTTCCCTTAGTGAGACTGCTTTATCACGGCAAAACCCACTGTCTTCCTTCCCCAAATCACCTCCGCCTGAGCAGTAAAGCCCCGACTCCGCATGTGAATCACAGACCATCCGTATAAATGATTATCATGCTCAGATGCGTTCTCGAAATTATCCTGAACCTCTGCCTCACAACAAGTGGGTTGTTTTTGCTCATTCTTTATCAAGTTCGATGCATACAGAAAAGGATGTAGTGAATGCTCTTGGCACTGGTATCCATTCTTCACCGGGATCAATGTCTTCAAGTGTACACACTTGTTCAATAATCCTCGCACCCATCCAAGATTTTCCTCTTTTTAACCTATTTCCTTTAATAAATGTAACACAAAGTGGGGAATGTCCACTTTCTAAAAGCGTAGTTTCTTTTGATATAGCCATTTAGTTATATTGCAAAACTGGAACAAAAAGCTCAAAAGTTTTCCCGATGCAGATATTCCCCAGTTAACCCTACTGCTGTAAGTATTCTCTAGCTATCTCTTCCAGTACAGGTATTCTCTAGTTGACTCTCCCAGTACAGTTATTCTCTAGTTGACTCTCCCGGTACAGGTATTCTCGGTCAACTCCCTATATAGGTATTTTCTATCAACTTCCACGCCTTGGTATTTTATAATTGACTCTTATTGCAAACATTCTCTATCAACTTCACTGATCAGGTATGTTTCAGTAAAGTTAGTTCTTTTGAGTCAAGGCATTCTCTAGTCAACTCCCTAGTACAGTTATCATCATCAAATAGCTTGTCCTGAGCAGAACTTTGCCCCCCCAACAATCCTTCGAATTTCTCTCTCTCATAGTACAGATGTCCTGCCTCTGCAACCATCATGTTCAAATTATCATTTACATCCTGAATCTGTCTTCTCAGTGGTCTTCCTCTTTGTCAGGATGTTGCCTTTCATAATGATCTTCTCCAACCCATCATGTCTCTTTAATGTCCAAAATCTTCAATTTTTTCTTATTTGTATCTTTAGCCAAAAGACAGAGAACGATTCATTTAGGGCATCATTTTTAGGATCTGTTTAATAGTTTGGTAGCTAACATGTTTTCTCACTTGTGACCTGGAGTTTAAGTAGTATTACACAGATTGACAATGCAGGTTTTAAAACTCACTATGTATGAATATTCATTTTGTTGACAGCTTCATTAACCATTCATGTAATGACCAAAAAATGACTCCTCTGATGGTAGAAATTTATTGTGGCAAGCTCTGGCATCAGAAGAACTACTGAGGCTTGGGACTGACCTGGGCAAGAAGGATATTAATGGGGTACACTTATCATTATGCTGTCTTGAATTGTCCTCCCATTGTGTCTGTGAGTCTCAGATAAAGATTTCAGTTCAAATATTTATTATTGCTCGCTAAATTTTTTATTTTCATTTTCTCATATTGTAAGTTCTGAATTTGTTATGCATCACATTGTACGCAGTGGTTGCAGGGGCCCAAATTAGGGATGTAAAGAATATAACCACTGTCACCTGCCATGCATGTCGTAAGAGGCGACTAAGGAGGTTGGTCGTGGGGCTGGCTACCCCAAGTAAAAACCCCAAAATAGCAAAGAAACCAAAACCAAAAATTTCAAAGCTTGCCACCCGAGGAAAAAGAGGACCCCAAATAGAGGACTCATGAAGGGCGACCGGTGAAATTCGAAAGAAAATCGGGCTGCCGACTCACCTTCTTTAAACCCGGAAGATCTCCAGGATTGGCACCTGGAATGTCCCTGATGTTGAAACTGGGAAGGCGGCACAGGTGGCACGAAATGAGGACATATGGACTGGCCATCCTGGGACTGGCGAAACCAGATGGAAAAAGGCAGGACACTAGACTTATAGCGGGGAATAAATCTGTACTCCGGAAGAGAGGAAGCGCACCACACATGGAGGAGTGGCATTGATGTTGGTCAAACAAGCACAAAAGGCATTAATTGAATGGGAGCCGTTAGGACCAAAGAATGATCAGGCAACTTTCAAAACCCCCAATGCAAAAATTAATGAACATAGTCAATGCTACGCCCCAACAAATGACAGCAAAGAACAGATAAAGAAAGTTTTTAAACAATTAAGGTGTATTAGGCAAATTTAAAATAAGGATCTTACTATTTTGCTGAAAACCTCTTAATCAAAGATAGGCAGAACAACTGGGACTTCAGGAAACCATGGGCAAACATGGACTAGAAATAAATGAAAATGGAGAGATGTTAGTGGATCTTTGCGCAGCAAACCAGTTGGTTATAGGAGGTAGCCTCTTTCAGCACAAAAGAATCCACACAGCTACATGGATATCACCAGACCACAGGACAGAAAACCAAATCGACCACATCTACATAACAGGGAAGTTCAGAAGGTCACTGTGCGATGTAAAAGTCTATAGAGGAGCAGATGTAACCTCTGCCCCCACCTTTTATGCAAAGTCAGATGAAACTGAAGAGATTCATGACAACCACCCATGGTAACAGGATGAGATACAATGTGGGGCATCTGAAGGAGCGAAGGGAAAGGATATATTTAGTGTCACGATTTCCAATAAATTTGAGGCCCTAGAAGTTGATGAAGGAAGTATTGAAGACCACTGGTATAAAGTTAAAGAAGCCTGGACTAGTACATGTGAAACTACCCTTGGAGAAAGAAGATATGCCCACAAGGATGGCTATCAGAGTCAATGTTAGATAAGATAACAGAGAGAAGAGGCAGAAGGCGCCTCTGTAATAGCAGAACAAGATCACAAGGTTGCACACAAGAAAAATACACAAAGCCAACAGGAGGTGAAAGTATAAAAGCAGATAAAAGAAAGTATAAGGACCTGGCAAGAGAAGCAGAAGAGACAGCATCTAAGGTAACCTGAAGATTTATACAAACACAAGGAAATTGACAGGAAATATCAACAAACAAATAACCGATTGGACAAGGCTGGAAGATTCTGGCAGTATCAGAACTGATGCAGAGTGGGCAGAACACTTCAAGGACCTTCTAAACAGGCCAGTTCCCCAAGGCCAGCGGACATAGATCAGCTGCAAAAGATCTAACAATTGACTGTAGCAAGAAGCAAAGCAGAAATAAAGAAAAGGGCCCTTCTCCAACTACGAAATGGTAAAGCTACAGGCCAGATGGTATACCTGCAGAGGCCATAAAGGCAAATGCTGACATCTCAACAGACATGCTACATGACTTGTTGGGAAAATTTAGAGGAGGGAAGAAATGCAAAAACTGGGAAGGGCTATATAGTCAAACTACCTAAAGGGTAACCTCCCAAAATGCTCAACTATAGGAATAATGCTCCTGTCTGTACCAGGCAAAAAACTAAGTCGAATCATCCTAGAGATACTCAAAGGAAACTACAGATGCAGTACTAAGGGATGAACAAGCAGGATTTAGGCAAAACAGGTCCTGCCAGATCAAAATCGACATTGCGTATCATAGTGGAGCAGAGCATAGATGGAACTCATCCTCTATTCAACTCTTGGTATGAAAAGGCATTTGATAGCCTAGACAGGAAACACTCTGGAAACTTCTCGACACTATGGCGTCCCAAACTAACCAACCTAATAAAGAAAAATTTTGAGGGGACAACGGCTAGATACTGCAGAAGAAAACTGACAGAGGCCTTTGAAATAAAGACTGGTGTGCGACAGGGCTGCCTTTTATCACCTTCCTTTTTCCCGCTGGCCATTGACTGGATAATGAGATCAACAACTGCCAGGGGAAGAAATGGAATACAATGGACCATGATGGTCAATTTGAGGATCTGGATTTTGCAGATGATCTAGCCTCCTCTCTCACACATCAGCAGATGCAAAAAACAACAAAACTAGAAACAGTCTCCCGCAACTAGGCCTGACTATTCGAGGGGAAAACAAAGATCATGAATTAAATGCTGGTTCAGAGACCAATCTTACTGGAGATCTCACCACTAAAGGGTTGACACATTTACATATCTGGGAAGTGTGTCAACATTCAAGGTGGGACAGATGAAGGCGTTAGGGTTAGAATACAAAGACAAGATCAGCATTTGCCATTCTGAAGAACATATGGGTTCAAGAATGATCAGGAATAAAACTAAGATAATGATATTTAATGTCAAGTCTGTCCTTCTGTATGGAGCGGAGACATGGAGAACGACTAAGGTGAATACCAAAAAGCTGCAGACATTCATTAATAGATGCCTCGCAGGAAAACTCCATTTGAGATAGTATGACAAGACCACAAACAGAGAACTGTGGGATAGGGCGGGACAACGGCAGGTGGAACAGGAGATAATGAGCAGAAAAGGGCGATGGATAGGACACACACTGAGAAACCCTGACATCATCTCGAGACAGGCTCTCCGATGGAACCCCCAGGGCAATAGAAGTAAAGGAAGACCCAGAAACACCTGGAGACGGGAGTTAGAGATGGAATGCAAAAACGGGAAAGTGGCGGATCTGGAAAGGATGGCCTTGGATAAGGCGGGCTTGGAAGGCCTTGGTTGCGGATCTATGCTTCCATAGGGGCGAAGGGTGAAGAAGAATCACATTGTAAGTTCTGAATTTGTTATGCATCACATTGTAAGTTCTTAATTTCATAATCATCTATGAAATAATATTTTAAATTTTAGAGCTGTTTTGAAAGATAATGAATTTTGTATTTCAGTATTTATGAATGGAATCAGGGGTCAAAAGGCTCATGAGGTCATGGTGGTAACATGAGCCAGGGTTGCGAGGGCGCGCTAGCAAGACCCTGCCCCCAAGCCTCACGCGGTGACCCTGGAAACAGACTCTGGTTCCGGTCTGGCTAAGAGGGCAGGGATCGGGGAGAGAAAACTACTGGTAGTGGTAGTAGTGCAATTACGGAAATACAATAAAGAGACATACAAACAAAATGCACAAATCTCCTGACCGATGTCCAACAAGATGTGCCCAAGTCCTGAACGCAAAAGAAACAGCACAAAGCGTCTCAGACATTGATGAGAGGTGCATCCAGTGACCAAACGTATGCCCACGTGGGCAAAGCTCGAAGCCCTGAGGAGGGCAAACATTGCCAGCCCGTCGGCAAGAATAAATAAGACAGGACCGTACCGAATAAAAGTCTACCCTCGTGTTGGTGCGAGAGAGATTGCAGCTGACCCCGCATCGGTGGCCTGGTGCAGATACATGTACTGGGCAAGGTTTGCGAGCGCAAAAGAACAAGTTGCGTTTAGTGCATAGCGAAACTACCCGCCCTGGGAAAACCGTGCAAGGTACTGTGCGATTAAAAATTAACATCCCAGGAAGAACTGAGGTTGGTGATGCCAAACGGAACTGCCAGCCTTGGGGCAACCGGGCAAGGTTCGATTGCAGTCGTAACTAACATCCCGGAATAACTGGGGCGGGTGATGGCAGCGCGCAAAATCCACAGTTATGCTGATGCGCCGACTGAAACGACCCTCTACATTGTTTTGCTCGGCCCCATGCCAGTGCTTTCGAGTTAATTGCAAATTGCCAGCGTACCAATGCAGCGTCTAGAAAAGGCGAGAATGTTCCTTCTCGGATCAAACTCAAAATGTACGGTAAAGCAAGGCCGACAGTATCGGATCAGACAGGAAGTTCGGTCTGAACATTGTGGCGAAGGCATACTTACACAGTGTTTATCTGAGTAAGCGCCGTCAGGATAAGCTACAAGCCCCGAAATATTTCTCAGTCAGAGCGGCATAAATAGCGTAACTCACTGTCCGGCGTAGATCACAAAGCCCAAAAATACGGCAAGCTGATCGAACCTAGGAAAGCTCACCTAGTAAATCAAAGCTGGCTGAAAATGAACACCCCACGAAGGATAAGCAACTGAGCTCAAATAGGTGCTGAAGGCTGGTGCACGTACATCACGTTCTGATGTTTGGCTGTTTTATATATCACAATGAGAATGATTAAAACAGGCCTAGACCGATCGAAGAAGAAGAAGAATGGAATCACTTACGTTTGTATATATGTAATTATATCAAATGATTCATTGTCAACAGTACTGATCGTGGTTGTTTACACATGTTAGGGCTCTCTGTGACAAAGTGGTTAAGATGTTTGCCTGTCACTCTGAAAGTTATGAGTTTGAATCTAGACAGTCACATGTGCAATTTTTTCATGAGATCTCTAGAATAGTTGCTGGAGTTTGTTGAGTTTGTGCTCTGTGCAACACTCTTGACAGATGGCATGCCATTTATGACAACAGAGACGGAGCCAAGGCTGTTTTCCTTATGACTTCCCAAGATAGTCCAGTATCCTTCAGTTCCCGAAGAAGACTCTGTCTCCACGTCTGTTTAGAACATCCCCTTTTCCATTTTTCTCAGGGTTCCCACTGCAGGGTTTGTTGTGTCTTTCACAGGGTATGCTCGACCCATCACCATTTGCTCCTGTTAACCTGGGTCTCTATTGTATTGTATTCCATATTACTGTTAGGGTTTTTTAGGCATTGTCTTGGAAGGTAGTCTGCCATTGCTTTTCTTCCGGTTACAGAAGAGTTCTTTGTATATCATAGACAGAGAAGAGAACAAATA